>JAPZPB010000057.1:85150-125283 GCA_037952635.1 Bryoglossum gracile | reverse complement strand
GGGGTAAAGGTGGAATTTTTGGTGGGGTGGCATTTTAGCCGGGAACACAAGTATAAATAAATCGTAGGTCGCGCTTTGATACTTCATGGACCACCATGGCAGCATGGAGCGAGCTGACTTGAAACTGGACTCGTGACTTGCGCCTCGGCTTGGGCGGAACTTCAGGCCAGAGAGAGGTTTGTTGAAGGGAAAGGGGAATGTCATTGTACTGTACGGAGAGACCTTCGCACAGGTATCTCCGTATAGTATGAGTGTTTGATCATGTGGGAGGGAGGATCATACACTTGATACCGTAACTTCGTAAATAACATCTTGCCTGTGGGGCATTTATGGTTTGTGGTTTGGCTGCCGGGCAGAAGACTACTGTACAGTCGGTAGATTGACTCTGAGTTTGAAGTAAGGATGAGGGGTGGGGAGAGGAATGAGAGGTGAGAAATGCACTTTGTCGTCTGAAGAGTGTTGGACTTGGGGCTTTGGGGGGGAGGGCTGTGTCTGAACGTAAAGCTTATTAATGAATGGATGACGAAAAGTCACCAACCTACTGTAGGAGAGAGATCTGGCTGTTGTAGTACTGTACCTAGGTAGCTCAGGTTAAGGTTGAAGTTGAAGTTGAAGTGATGATGCCGGCCAAGAGAAGGAAGGCGAATACAGGACCACTTCGATTTGCCGCTTTTCTTCTATTCTTCCTCTCCGTATTTGAGTCCTTTGCCCGCAGGTCCCTTGTACAAGTAAGTACCTACTACTTACTGTACACAAGTACAGTACATGTCACTTTTACTTATCTCTCGTCGCAGTCTTACGAGTTACACTAACCAGCTTAACGAGGCTCTCTCTCTCTCTAGCCCGTCACTCAACACTCGCAACAACCAACTGCTTTTTACATAGGGGAAACCACTTGGGGACTTGTTTGCTTTAACTCAATTAGAATCGCAGCAATTGTCACACGTCGTTCATGCCTTTGCCCTTCCAGATTGTTTCTAAACGCCGTCCCAGCTTCCTTGTCAGTGTCTGAAACGCCCCTGGCCGTTGGCGACTCGGCGCTCTCAGCTCAGCTTTTCTCCAGCGATACGACTTACGAAGTTACGAGTTACAGTACTGTATTGTACTGTATTGTACTGCGCAGTAGACAGGGCGCTACCGATACGGATTACGGGGCCAACCAGCCCAGCCGACTCTACTGTATTGGGTACCTACCTATCCGAGAATAGACACCCGCAACTGAGAATCCTCCAACACTCAACTCAACTCAACTCAACTCACTACCAACCAGCCTCACTCACTTCACTCTTACTATACTTTCACTCTCACTCTCACTCTCACTCTCGCACTCGTTCCCTACGACTCCAATTACCCTCACCTCTTCTCCGCCTCTTCCTCTCTCTTTACACAACTAATATCTTACGACTGTCGCTCGTTTTCGCTGGTCGATTGAAGTACTGTACAGTACAATACAGTACAATACAGAACCCTCGGCGGCTGTCGTTGGGACTTACTACAACAGAATAATACGAGGACGAAGTAATTCTGCAGCTGATGAGGTATCGCCCTGACGACCGACTCGGATACAGCACCTGAGCTGAGGCTCTCTTCGAGCACCATAATTCAAATCCCCAGTCGACGAGATGTACATACGGTTAAGAAACATCGCAGCTGCGGTCGTGGCCGCTTGTTGGTACTCGACAGCAGATGGTGAGATCTACGCGCCCGAGTCTCGCGGCTTACTCGGAGAAGGAAGAAATGGCTAACGATGAACAGCGCATTCGAATGAGCGGAATCCGTTAAGTTATTTTTCACGCTTAGAAAATCCGACAATTAGCACGCCTTCGAGTCGGATACATGCGCTGTCGAAATTCAATTTGATGTTTGATCTGCATGGGGGCGAGCAGAAGATTAAATTAACGCTGGCTCCGAATCACGATGTTATTGCAGAGGGAGCAACGATACAATATCTGGCGCCTGATGGATCGGTACGCAGTTCCGAGTTAATGGATCGATCGGAATATCGAGTGTTTAAAGGCCAGGCGTGGTTACAACATTGGGCTGGGGCGGAGTGGACGAATGTTGGGTGGGCGAGGATTATGATCCAGAAGGATGGAGAGAATCCGTTATTTGAGGGGGCCTTTAGGGTGGATGGGGATCATCATCATGTCCAGACGAGGACTCATTTTATGCAAACAAAACATGCTTTGGATCCGAGGTTGGATTGGGAGGAAGATGAGTATATGGTTGTATGGAGGGATTCGGATATTAGTGAGAATATCGAAGCAGATAACGAGGGAATATTACACGGGGAGTTGAAGAGAGGGCTGGCTCAAGACCGTTCCTGTTCTGCTGATACACTATCTTTCAATACAAATGCGGATCATCCGGTGTACAGGGCTATGCTCAAGAGAGAGGAGCATTTCTGGGGATCGACGTCAACTCGGTCTATCTTTGGACGCCAAATCGATGGACAAACGAGCGGAAACTCAGCTGGTGTCAATTTGACAACGACCATCGGATCAACGGCTGGATGTTTCTCGACTCGTAAGGTTGCCTTAGTCGGTGTTGCGACAGACTGTAGCTATTCCGCTGATTTCAACTCGACTTCCGCTGCAAGAGCGAATATTATCAGTGTCATCAACTCTGCATCTGTTCAGTACGAGGACAGTTTTAACATTACATTGGGTCTCCAGAATCTTACGATCAGCGACCCTGCATGTCCGGCCACAGCATCAACAGCCGCTCCTTGGAACGTGGGATGCAGTGACTCTGTCAGTATTCAAGACCGACTCAATCTATTCTCGGCATGGAGAGGGGAGCGTAACGATAACAACGCTTATTGGACTTTACTAAGTACTTGTGCTACTGGATCCGCCGTTGGACTCGCCTGGCTTGGACAAGCATGTGTTGCTACCTCGCAAGTTGCTTCCTCATCAACAGGAAATGAGACTGTCAGCGGAGCCAATGTTGTTGTGAGGACTAGTACGGAATGGCAAGTTGTTGCTCATGAGACTGGCCATACCTTTGGAGCAGTACACGATTGTACTTCAGCGACTTGCACTGATGGTACCACCGTTGCCTCTCAGCAATGTTGCCCTCTCAGTGTCGACACTTGTAATGCTGGTGGGGCATATATCATGAACCCCAGTACCGGAGCCAGCATCCAGAAGTTCTCCCCTTGTACCATCGGAAACATTTGTTCTGCTATTGGAAGGCAAAGCGTCAAGACAACTTGCTTAACCGCCAACAAAGATATCTCAACTATTACCGGAAGTCAGTGTGGAAATGGAATTGTTGAAGCTGGAGAGGAATGCGACTGTGGAGGTACCACTGGATGTGGAACTAACTCCTGTTGTAACCCTACAACGTGTCAGTTCACAACAAACTCAGTTTGCGATCCCAGCAACGAAGACTGCTGCACTACAGGCTGTCAATTTCAGGGGAATGGCACGATTTGTCGAGCTAGTACAGGTACCTGTGATCCTCAGGAGACATGCTCTGGCACCGCGGCTGCTTGCCCAGCGGATGTCACGGCTCCTAATGGTAAGCCCACTTGGCACTTACTGAATTCCGGCTAACAAAACTAGGGCAATCCTGCGGTAACTCACTCATGTGTGCTTCCGGCCAATGTACCTCCCGCGACCTCCAATGCAAAACACTAATGGGCTCCTACACCCAAGGCAACGACACCTACGCCTGCTCTAACACCGGCTGCCAGATCTCATGCGCGTCCCCTGAATTCGGCGCTAACGTGTGCTACTCTATGCAGCAGAATTTCCTCGACGGTACCTCCTGCCAAGGCGGCGGTACCTGTTCCAACGGCGTCTGTAGCGGCTCTTCTGTCGCCAAAGAAATTGGCTCCTGGATCTCTAACAATAAAACGCTTGTCATAGCCCTAGCTTCCGTCGTCGGCGGTCTTTTGATACTGGCGATTCTCAGTTGCTGCTTTTCCAGGCACAGGAGAAGAAATAGAATCAAGATGCGTCAGGATATGCCGCCGCCCCCTGGATGGGCGGGTTCGAGTGGATGGCATGTGCCTCCACCTTCTGGGGGAGCACCGCGGTCTAATTACTCAAATCCTGCAATGCGGGGCGCGAATGGTGGTACGCCTAGTGTTGCGGCTGCGACTGGTGGGTGGGAAAACGGCCGGTGGAAAGGTCCGCCAGAAGCGACGTGGCAGCCTTCTGTGCGGTATGCTTGAGTGCATTTTTATGGCAGATGGTGGGTTTTTGGATTGAAACGGCGTTGAGGGACTCGTTATATGTGGGATGGCGTTTGGTTGCATGGAATGGAAATACAGCATGCCTTACTTATTGTAGGGCTTTTGGAAACCGGATTGGATTGATGACATGAGATGATTGGATGGAGACGATAGACTCATTGCTAGGAATGGTACTGGATACTATGGTGGGTGGAAGGGAGAAAAGAGGCCGGATGAGAAAGGTGCTTGGATATGGTGTTAACAGCTAGTCGTAAAGTAGAGATAAATATCATTCAATTGACCAGATAGAACAGCAAGAGCTTCAAGTTTGTTTCATCGACGCTTGTAAGATCGCAGCAAGTGAAGTAAGTGAGTGAGTACTACCTACTCACTTCATAAAATCCATCACGAACCAACTCCCTCCTCCAGACCCCCTCCCTAATAGACCATCGCTCACGATCCCACTAACGTACTCCGTACAGTACTGTACAATACAGTACTTGATATAACTCCCCTTCATTGACCAGCACACATGCCCGCACTCCCCAAATCCCGCACGTCCAAGCTACAGTCTTTATGTTTGCATATTTGTATTCTTGCCCCGTCAAGAGTGACTTTACTTTTTGATATTTCGTATACTGCGAGCTGTAGCTGTGGCTGTGAGCTAGGTGAGTGATAGATATAGATAGGTTGGGGTAGGTTAAGATGTCAATTAATCAAAGCACCACGGTTGTGTATTTCATGTGCCGATATTCGGCGTACAGGTAATTAATTTCGTGGTGATTGTTGGCATTTTGTGGGGGCTTGTGTCGTGGAGATGTGGGATGGGACGGGATGTCAAGAGACGACAGTTACATCTCTTGTAATGGGATTATGGGGGCATTATTATGACAGATAAGTCTGCGATGAGAACGGAGAAGGGGGTATTTTTCATAAGGGTATTGTAATGTACAGGAATTTCGACATTTTTCCTTCCCAGAATTAAACCTTAGGCACAAAATACAAGTATCGTCGCATCTTATACATATCCATTGTCCCTATCTCAACTCCACACCCAGCTTTTCCGTCAGAGCCGTTCTGACCTTCTCATGCATCTCGTTCGTCTCTACATTCGTCAATGTCCGCTCTAAACTTCGGTAGTTGATTCTGTAACAGAGGCTCTTTCTGCCTGTCTTGGGATGCGTAAATTCATCTACTTTTGCCACATCCTCCACCGTATCGCCGCCGATATCTCTGACAATCTCCATGATGTCATTCTCGTGGAAATCCTGGCTGTTTGCACTGGATCCACCGCCAGCAGAAGAGGAGGAAGAACGCAGCCAGAACGCTACGTCTTTATAACAAGCTGGATATTTCGAGAAGGGCACAAACCTCCTTAACCCCTCGAGATTCTCAGACACTCCCCTGAACTGACTCAAAAACCGCTCGTCTTGGGACCAGAAAAGTCGGATATCGGGGATCTCGAACAGGAGCATAGCAAGCCTCTCTAACCCTGCCCCAAACGCCCATCCAAGCTGCTCGGGGTGACCTGCTTTCTCTAGAATATCCTGTTTGACGACACCGCTGCCGAGCACTTCCAGCCAGTCACCCTGCCAGAAAATCTCCAACTCCCAGGACGGAGAGGTGAAGGGGAAGTATGCTTCAATCCACCGGACTTTGAGTGGTTCATCTACAAAGTCGGGGTTTTGGGCAATAGCTGCTTTTTTCGCCCTTGAGAAAATCTCCACAATCATAAGTTCCAGACTCCTTTTCAGATGTGCGGCTATGGCTTCTGCTTCTGCCTGACTGTGCCCCGACTGTAAGGGGTTCCGGTCTGGGTGTGTGGGGGGATTTGGGTCTTCGACTGCCATGTTGTGTTTAGGTAATGCTTCGAAGTCTTTCCAGACTGCGGCAGCGATGTCCCCATTGGGCACGTTCCTGCGATCCCATATTCTGGCTCCTTCCATCTGGTGGAAAACGGGGTAGTGCGAGCGGTCGATAGCATCGCGGCGGTAGACATCCGCGCTAATTAGGTAGCCTGGAGAAGCGTTGGCGCGGAAGACGTCTGCTTGGTGGGCTGAAGTATGGGTTCTCAGGACCGTAGACGAATTTATGTAGTAAGTGTCCTTTTTACTCCGTCCTGGGTGGTCAGGCGGAAAGCCTAGGGAGTCGAAATTCTGGTGTGTGGTGACGATGGGGGGGAAGGTGTTGTGGTACTTGTAGGTTGGGGAGGGGAAGCGGGACTCTATGATCGAGCGGGTAATGGAGATAGGGTGGTCGGGCTGGATGTATAGACGACGGGAGATGGAGGAGGTGATACTAGGAGATAGGTTGTACCAGGTGTCTGTGAGGTAGGTTTTCCCTTCAAGGGTTGCTTCTCTTGAAGGAGGGGGTCCTGTGGCTTGTCAGGTCATATTCTGGGTATTTGGCACAAACGAACCTGCGGAATTATATCGGCATTGGGAACATACTCCCAATCGCCGCGAGGTTGCATTTCTTAGGCCAACAAATAAAGATAATACCTCTCCTCCAGCTGACAGGTGCTGCCTTCTTGCAATTGACCTCATGTTGAATGCTGGATAGCTATTTGCCCTTTGTGGAAAGGGTTGAAGCTCTCCACTCGGAAGCTTGCAGCAGTCGGGAGGCGGTTTTTTCCGCTCCGGCTTGTCAGCTGCGATGACGGCCTCGGATTTCCTGTTTACCTTTGGCTTTCTAGAAACCTGCGTTTATCCTTGAAAGCGTTCTCAATCGCAAATTGGAACTTCATAATCACTCCTATGCCAAATGAAATTACCACCTTTGAACTTGCCATTGGAAATAAACAATCCCGTAAACTCGGTGCCTCAGGAGTCCGGACGGCTTATTTGGGTCGCATAAAATAAATTCGGAGCTAGGCCTCAATCTTCAGCCAGCTTTTGACTCTTGTTACATAACCTCTCATCTTTCCCGCCTTTCGACCCTCAACTCCCCTCTTTCTTGTTCATATTCGCTTTCCCAGCGGAATGCAGAGGAGGAACCAATTGCTTTGCTACCGCCATCATGCCTGATAGGGAGCTTGCGCGCAAGAAAGCATGGGAGAGGGCCCAGATACGGTATCCGTTTTGGTTTGGGGGGAGCGCGAGTTGTTTCGCGGCGTGTGTAACACATCCTTTGGATCTTGGTATGCTGCCTCTTATCCCTCTATCTACTCTCTTGAAACGAAAAGCTAATCTAAACTTACAGTCAAGGTATTTTTTTCTGCGAGAATGTAGCTGGCTTGCCCCTCGAGTCAAGCCTCCCTAATCACCAACTTACAAGCACTCCAGGTCCGCCTTCAAACCCGCAAACCCCCCGCGCCCTCCACAATGGTCGGCACCTTCGTGCACGTCTTCAAGTCGGACGGCTTCCTCGGTCTCTACTCCGGCCTCAGCGCCTCCCTCCTGCGCCAAATCACCTACAGCACCACCCGATTCGGGGTATACGAAGAGCTAAAATCCTCCTTCACAACCCACAACAAGAAACCCTCCTTCCCCACCCTCATCGCCCTAGCCAGCACCTCTGGATTCCTGGGCGGAATAGCGGGGAACCCGGCTGATGTGCTGAATGTGCGCATGCAGCATGATGCCGCGTTGCCCGTGGACCAGAGGAGGAATTATAAGAATGCTGTGGATGGCTTGGTGCGGATGGTGAGGGAGGAGGGGTGGAAATCGCTTTTCAGAGGCGTGTGGCCGAATAGTATGAGAGCGGTGCTTATGACGGCTTCGCAGCTAGCTTCATATGATGGGTTTAAGACGATTCTCCTCGAACATACGGCTCTGGAAGATAATCTCACAACGCACTTTACTGCTTCCTTCGCAGCAGGATTTGTGGCCACAACAGTTTGTTCTCCGGTGGATGTTATTAAGACAAGGATTATGAGCAGTACGGAGAGCAAGGGGTTGGCAAAGTTGTTGACTGATGTGTATAAGATGGAGGGGGTGGGGTGGATGTTCAGGGGATGGGTGCCAAGTTTTATAAGACTGGGACCGCATACTATTGCTACGTTTTTGTTTTTGGAGCAACATAAGAAGGTATACAGAAGAATGAAGGGGCTGGATGAGCCGAATACCGCAACTCCATGAGTTTTTGGACAACGGGGCAGAGGACTCAGAGACGGATGTTCATGCAACAAGAAGCTATGGGAGGGAGGCGGCTGCTTTAGTGCGCTTTTAATGTTTACGAACCCGGTGCTCACACATATGGATAGACAAAGGGTTGGGTGTTTGGAGGACCGAATCCCGAATCTAGACTTACATAGAGGCATAGACTGGAGTTTTGATGGGTTCGTACGAGTAATGTATCATAGGGTATCATGTCTCATTCTTATTTTTGCTTGTGGTGTCTATCTGACCAGTAATTTCCCCAACGATGACTTTACCTCCAACGCCAGGCCCTGGTATGAAAATGGTGGTACAAAGGTCTACCTCGCAGGCTGTAAGTTCAGATAGGAAAGCTGGGCTAAGCTGTCGTTTTCGTCTCATGAATTCTGGTCCTTGACTGCTGGGCTGAGCTAATTTCAATATCCTAAAGTGGAATATCGGTTGAAAATGTGTTGGGATGGTATCAGGCTGGAAGAAAGGTTCAACACGTCTTTGGTCCTCCACCATCCAAGACCTCGAGTTGCCACCTTTAGTTCCATCCATTAGTTCCATTTTGGCCGTATGGAGTTGCATTATAGGGCGTAGCTTGACCGACACCTGCTCCACCCCATTGCTGACCTCCCGAACCACCAAAGGGTGTAGTGTAGCCTGGTGCTTCTTGCCAAGGTTGACCATTCATTCCTGCATCTGGGCTGCGAGGGCCATCATAATTTCCATTTCCAGCGCCAGCATCGCCATCAGTCAAATCTTGAAGAACGGCAGCTAACTTCTGTTGGAGCACCTTGATCCCTTGTTGAATAATAGCATCAGGATCTAAATTACCAGCACTCTCAACTTCAAAGTAAAACCGGTCTGGGACAGCATCGTAGTCGAATGGTTCACCCTCCTGAAGAGGTTCCTCCCATTCAGCATATTTACTCTTTGGCCTATACCGAGTCAGTGAGTTCAAAACCAAAGAGGCGTTGTTCCCTTACCATTCCTTCTCTGGATTCTCCTCATACCAGAGATCCATATGTTTTAACTTGTTATGAGGATCATATTCGAATCCCACCGCAGAAGTCGGCGCCCACTTCGCATGTTCCTTGGCAATGCCCTTCTTTGCAATACACTTCATCCGCAGCTCTTGGCCCTTTCGCAACTTGCAGATCACCGTACCTAGACCGTCTTGGTCTGTAATGACCGGGTTTCCTACATAGACATTTGCTCGCGCTGCATCGACCACAAGATCTCGGGCATAAACCTTCATAATTTCGTCTCCGGTACATCTGGCGTGAAGAGTGAGAGTGACGCTGCAGAATTCGCAGTACTGCTCGCAGTCACAGTCGCGAGAGTAGACCACCTCGTCCACATTCTTCGAGACCAGAGGAATCAGACCGAGTCGATGGCAGATAAACTCGTCGGCCAGAACTGATGTATTTGCTTCCACCTCTACCAAATCTATAGCCATAGTTGGGACCTCGGCGAGGATGACTCGGCGCAAGGAATTCGCAAAGGCGAGATCACAGCTTCGAAGCTCGAAGTCTACATGATGCGGTCCAGCCTATTGCGTGTAAGTCTCCCAGTCATGCGCTTGATTTAATGCCATTACCTCTGTGATTGTCACTTGAGGGCCGGACTGGTCCAATTGCATGGGATCCTCGAAATCCATATTGAAGATGAGCTCCCAAGTGAACCAGGGCGCACGCGTCGTAGGACGGAGCGCGCGAAGGAATGTAACGTAATGAAAAGGGACTTGAGGAACCGTAGGCAGGCTGGAATTTTGCTGTATTGGTGACCGAGCGGTGGAGGCTTGTGGTGGATGCGAGGTTGGGCGGTGTTTTAAAAACGAACCTCCACGAGTATCGAGGCTGAGGAATTTACAGATGCGGTCTTGTCGGAGCGCATGCGCTCCCGCGTCGCTAATGATGACTAAATTCACATGACCTTCAAACGCCTTCGCTAAACAGCAATGTGCCCCTTGACAAAGCTTGAGAGTGTTCAGACACTGAGTGGCGATACTAAATGGAATATTCCAGGCAAGTTCTTCGTTTCTTTGTGGCAGCGCAGAGTCTACTGAATCAGAATGCTGCCGAAATTTGAATTTGCTTCACACAGAAGGCGAAGTTCTTCCCTTGAGGAGCGGAGAACCTTGAAAGCGGGTCGTGAGAAAATACCTCGAGAGGCGAGAGAAAGAGAGAGAGGCTATGCTGAGATGAGATGACGAGTTGTCAACTTTTTTTCTTTTCCGACTTTTCCACTCAGTGCCGTTTGTCAAGGAAATACAGTATTGGAGAACAGTTTCTCGTTATGTACTAACTTGATCACAGAAATACCACTGCTTTCTGTGTAATTACGAAGATTTGCTGCTGGGGAATGCTTCTCTCTTCCAGGGTGTCAAAACCCTCCGAGATCTCCAAAACACCAACCAAACAATGCGGCAATAATTTTCAAAGATGCCGAGCCAAGCTCTTCTACCAAGCACAACAGCTAAGTTTGTGACTCAAATCAATGCGCCTGCAACTGTTTGAGACCAAATTCTGGCCTCTCCCGGCCCTCCAGTCGTCCGTCCACTGCCTACGTCGCAGACAACCCCTCAGCCTCTTCTCCTAACCCCACAGGAAGCGTCAGGAAGCCACCGCGATGCCAACTTACAGTAATGTCAACAACGGCCAATACTCGTACATCCCATGGGTCACTTCTCTCCGCATTCTCGCCTGTGTTTAGAGTTGCCCAATACTGTGCTGTACCCGTCTTACTGAGCCCCATTCCATTTCACCAGGCCGATCCCGAGCAGGGCAACCCCTCTCCGTATTGATGAACGCGGTCGAACACTTCATCTCCCTCTCGGCGGTGTAGCAAAGCTTGGATGTACAACGTACTTTGTACCAAGTAACTTGTGCCTCCTTCGGAACATGATCTAGCAATGCCAGCCGCCAGCTTCCAAGTTAGGTTCCATTCCATTGCAAGCCTGCCAGCACAGGAGACGAATCCCACTTTTTACAGCACAGTATGTGCCTCTGTACGAAGGTAGACACCATGTTGAAGGCTTAGGAAATCCGAAGATCACCAACATCCGGTAGACTCCTTTGTAAGCCAAGAACTGACGAATGAACCATCTATGCGATTCCAGAACGTATGTCGTATTCAATACTCTTGTTTGGTGGCGAGGTTGGAGGCGCAGGGGCGACGTTTATCGGAGAGTGACACGCTAACAGTTCTGCCGAGCCGGAACAGACCAAAGGCCAAAGACATGACCAACTTCCATAGAGCCATAAAGCCATAACCTCCCCCTCTCCCATCTTGGAACTCAAGAAACACAGCAGCAACACTCTCAACTTCCAACTTCCCACTCCCAACATACTCTACTGAGCAAAATCGACTGTATTCCAGGATGTCTTCAGAATCATCACCTCCAGCCTCGCGGCCTGTTTCTCGAGAAGAGCGAAAGGCATCCATGTCAATAGACCTCTCCAACCTACCCAAACTCTCCCAACCAACGCCACCCTCAAACACTCTCTTGATCACGAACTTGAACGACATTGAAGTCTTCCGCCCCGAAAACCTCCAAACAATCAAGGACCTTATCAACAGCTCCGCACCCATCCACACCTGGGCACCCCTCAAGTCCTTCCGTCGCATTCTAGTCTCCTTCTACGATGACAACTCTGCGATTCGGATCCGCCAGATTCTAGACGGCGAGGCTATCATGGGCGAGCGAGTCAAGGTCTACTTTGGCACACCCACCTCCATCGAGCCCAAAGACCCACACCTTAACCTCCCCGACGCCGGCAAGCTATTCTTCATCTCGCCCCCACCTTCCCCACCACACGGCTGGGAGATGAAGCTCGAGGACGCACCGAACAAGCAAGTGCACGCGGAGGATTTGGCAGAGGCGTTGGCGAAGCTGCACCACAGACCGAGAACAGACCTCCCGGCTAGCCCGGTCAGTGATGGAGAGGGAGGGAGAGATAGAAGTGGCAGCATGACGACGATTTACAACCCGAGTGAACATGGGCATTCTCCCCATTTGCCAGCGATAAATGTGGAGGATACGACGGGGAGTGGGATGGAGATCAGTCCGATTGAGCAGGAGAAGTCTATACTTGCACATACGAGCCGGCCACCCGTGGAGTTGATGGAGTAGATGTATTTCCGAATTTTGATTCTCGAGTTTCATTAGGGGCTGGAGTTTGGGGTTTGAAGAGGCTCTGCGCAAGCATTGAGCGAGCATTGGTGTTCAGGCTTTGAGATTGGGTCCCGCATGGGCTGGTTAGAGGGTAGGGAGAGCATATGTATGATACTCACGAGCATGGGAACCCTTAGCCGTATAATACCTTTTCATTACAAAATTCAAAGATTCCAAGTGAAAAAATACTCCGAGACAGACATATACTTGTGAGACTGCTACTGGATACCTCGCGAAAAAATGAAAAAACTTGTAGATCGGAGCAGCGAACGTGAGAAAATAGTGTGCATAGGGTGTAGAAACTCGTAGTCAAATAGACCAACTGGCCAAGTAATAAAATTCATTATGCATATTATATCCAGGGAAGTGTACTTGTGAAACAACTATCCAAACTCCCGACCAACTATCCAAACTCCCGCAAAGATCTTAATAACCTAGAGGAGATATATACAATTTAAACCCAGCCCTCGGTGTGGAATATTCTCCAGCTTGCTGCTTATTGTATTGGCTATGGGTGTTAGAGGTGTGGTGCCCAACATCCTCCTAACTCAAAACCTACGCAAGCCACCAATACCGCAAGCCACCAACAATCCCCCAAGTAGTCCTTATGCCCACATAGGAAAGTGCTCCCACTTTCACACCAACTCATCAGCGCTTTTCTTCTCTCCTTCCTCATTCAACTCGTGCAAATAGCCACTTAATCCTAGGGTGGGAAGGGACAGGAGACATAGATTGAAATGGAAATATCACTCACTAAGAGCACTGGCCACAACCAATGTCCTCAGATTCCTCCTCTCAAGACTGGATTCCTGAGCTGTGGGCACATATTCGCCCATTTTTGTTTTGGTGTCGAATTGCGGGATGTATTTGAAGTCGAAGGAGGTTTCTTGGCCGAGACCATGGGTTTTGTTCTCGACTATTACGGTCCAGAGGAGCTTGCGGAGTCCCTACGGAGTGAGTTAGTTGAGTAATTTATGAGTTTGCAAGTGATGAAAGAAGGAGAAAGTGACTTGTGGATAAGGAGAGAAGGGTGGGGAGTTTGGGGTATGTAAAGAATAGCTTAGCTGATTGTAGATGAAACTCGACACACCTTAAGTTTTTTCGCATCCAAAGATGGAATTGACCTATATGTATAACAAAGCGCCATAAAGAAGATACACTGCCCAAAAACCAACGCCTTGTAATAAAAACTCGGCCTTCCAAGTGCTAAAGCATCTGAGAGCTCATCCCCATTTAACCATCTCGCACTTGCATTCAGAAAGTCTCTGGAAGCGTAAGTTGGAGCCTGGCCTTGCAAAGACAGAACAATATTGTTGGCCATCACTTGAGAAGTGATTGTTGGGTCGACTTCTGAGATCATGATGCTTTCGAACATAGATTTAGCTATTTCTGGCGTCTCGAAATACTCGGTGGGAGTGCCGATGTAATAGGCTACGAGGCGCCAGAGGGCAAGGTAGTCGATGATTTCTTGTTGCCGCATGAAAATTCCTTGTCTGGGGAAGCCCATCCAGATCAAGGTTGCAGAGAAAGTCCCAATGGTGCCAATAGAATCAAGGTCGTTGATGGGGACGCCGAGTTCTTCGATAGAGTAGTATTTGGGGTTCTCTTTGGCTAGTTTCACGATTCGTCGGCGGACGGATGCGTGCAAGAGGCGGACGCGGAGAGTGGATATAAAGCCTGCCCCGCCGGGCTTGATGGATTCAAGGTTTTTGGTTACTTGGAGGATGTGTTGGGTTGTTTCGTACATTCTTCCTCGGGCGACTTTGGTGGAGAAGCCGCCGGTTCGGGCGAGGACTTCTGTTACTCGTCCTGCTCCCATGCCGCCGAGGAGGGATTGAAAGGTAAGCTGGTGGGTTAGAGGAGGAGCAGGACGCAAAAGAGGGCTTACAGCTGTCAATGCAGGGCCTCCATATCTGTAAAAGACATCTTGGCCTCTTGCAATTTGATCCCAGTCAACCCATTCGGGAATAGAATTGACTTCATTCCACAACTCTCCCAACTTGTCGTCTGTTGAGGCATTGTCTCTTAATAGAGCATATAAGTCTCTCTTTATGGATGTCTCTGGCCCTTTTAACTTCTCTTTGGTTGGAACCCTGCTTTGGTTTCGAGGTATTTCACCACTAGGAGGTGGCGATATAGCATCCAGACGATTCAGACACTCTTCAGCCAGAACATCATAGGAATATCTCAAAGGATACAACTGCTCTGGTGAGAGATGCTGAGGAGTCCATTGGAATGAGTACCCCCAGGCGCGCCTGGTGTTTTCATCGTCCCTTCTAAATGGATTTGACCAAGACATGTATGATGAAAGATGCTTGTTGGGAGAGATCGGGATAGTAGAAGAGTTAAGTGGGTAGTATTAGACTAAGATTTTGATAGGGCGGCAGCTAGGAGGCCGAGAAACTAACACACGACAGGCTAAATAGAAATACAGAGAGGAAAAAAGAGAGCTTAATAGAGAGTGCTCCCCGCGTTCACATGGCTGCATCATGGACTTTGTTTCGTCCGGAGACTGGATTGTGCCAATGAGAGTGCCTGCATCGACGGACTTCCTTCGCTTTCGGGCCTGCCAAAGTGTTCGAGTAATAAGTCTCGAGTCAAAATAGTCATGGGATACAGTAAAACTGGCCACCAGGTAGATAGATTCTTGAGAGGCTTCTCTTGTTCGTCCGACTCTACTATGAGCCTCTTGAAGATGGAAGTCAATAGGCTTGAGTTCGATAAGACTCGGCGATAATGTTTACATAAGCCGGATTATCGACCCCTGCTCACCTCCAACTTTTTTGTTAGAAAGGAGAATGCACTCCTTTCTAGATTTCATGCTCTCACATCCAGTTCAACAATGTCCTGTCCTTGTGCTGTCAACTCTCTTCGAATTTTCATTCGAAATGTAGCGCATGTAGATCTGCCTACACAACGCAACCATGTTACCTCTGGCCAGCTCTTCAGAGCCCCGACAAGAAGTCTCCTCAGTCGCCAACTAGGAGGATCTCGGTTTTGCAGAGCATACTCGGCATCTACAAATATTGGAGTCGAGGATCAGCCAAAGGTCGAGACGGCCGCAACTGACAGGCAATTGGAACTGAAACTATGGCCCCAAAGTGACAACGTACAGTCGCTGGGTAGTCAGGTCAACACCGAAGATCCATTTCTCGAATTCTCTGCGGAAGCAATAGAGACCCTAGCGGCGGAGGTAGAGTTTGAAGAGGCAGCATTGAATGATAGCATAGCGAACGGGGGCTTTGGAGAAGTCGAAAATGAGCCGTGGCCTTTTAATAAGGATGGACCGGGACAGAAAGAGTTCGCTTCTGGTCGCGAGAGGACTATCACCAATGCGACTTGGCCGGAGAAGAGGAGAACCAACCAATCTTCCAACCCCCTCAGTAAAGACTTCTCCAGAAATAATTTCAGATCGCTGTCCGGATCTGAACAGCTCCCATATAAAGCGGCCTCGAATCAAAATGCCGAGTCAAGATCGGTATTCAAAACTATGGACAAATCTGTACAGGCGAGGGTACCCGAGAAAGTCTGGGAAGACAGACGCGAGCAATGGATGATACAAAAAGAGGCAATAAAGGAGAAGTTCCCTCACGGATTCGCTCCAATGAAGCGGTTTTCACCAGATGCAATAGCTGGAATTCGAGCCTTGAATGCCCAGCAACCAACAATCTACACAACATCAGTCCTTGCAAACGAGTTTGAGGTCTCCCCAGAATCTATTCGCAGAATATTGAAGGGCAAATGGAGACCAAATGCAGAGGAGGAAGCTCGCCGTCTAGACCGATGGTTCAACAGAGGCAAAAGAATTTGGTCCGCGAAGGCTGAGCTTGGTGTGAAACCTCCAAAGCCATGGAGAGATTTGGGGATTGGAAATGGCAAGCCAGACTGGCTCAAGAGACAACAGGAGCGTCGGGCGAATCCAGATAGCCCTGCGCCAATCCTGATTACGACTAAAGCGAGGAGAGATCAGAAGGCTCGGGAGGATGGATCGAGTAGCCTTGCAGATAGGATACTGTGAGGGTTCATGCCATTGCCATAGGCGATATTTGTATAATACTGGGGCTTACTGCTGTATGACTCGTCTCATTTCTTGGTTGGCGGCGGCAACTTCATGACAGGAGCCGGAGCATTGACACTGAGATCTTTTGAGAATTTGTTTTTATGCACTAGCCTTCAAGAGAGGAACTCGTGGCTTTAGTCCAATTAGGGGTAATACCACAATCACATATTTTTTTACATTTCCTCGTCAGAAAAGGAAGAAAAGGCACCACTGGGAGGGAGACCACCTACAGACGACGAAGGCCTCTATGTCAGGACGTCTTGAACACCCAAGCCGACTTGAGAATCAAGATGCTGGTAGTCCTAAGTATCCAAACAAATTCGGCCACTCGGACTTTTTCACTTGCTGAACATCTCTGAATAGATTGATTTCTTGAATTGACCCAGTGATTAAAGAGCCTTTATGATAACTCCCTAGTCACTCACTGACTCTATACAGACCTGCTCCTGTTTATGTGAACCCCTCCCCCCTTTCGCGAGGCGAGTCTGGCATTCTATTGGTTGCTGGGCCATCCCTTGGTGCCGGCCATGCAAGGGGAAAGCGCGAGGAGCTTATTACCCCTGCTCCTGCACTTTCTCACGGGCCTCCCAAAAGGACGCGATGCACGGTTGAAGATAAGTGGGAAAGGCGGACTACAGCTGTACAAGTACGGAAAACTCATACTCTTGACATCACATCTTCAAAGTATTCCCTTCTGTTCCATCACTTTACCGTACTGGACTCCATTGATCAACAGATCTGCCGCTGTAAGTGACGCCAATTCATCTTTGTTGTTTGCTGGGCAATGTTCTAAAAGTCAACAACCAGCATTTAAATCCCATGTCCCGACCATCCTTTCACCCACCGCAACTTCACAAGCTCCGAAATTCCTCTTTGAAAAGCCAGATGGTTTATCCTTGATCTCGAAGTACTGCAATCGAGGAGCTTTGGTATCAATTGGCTTCAACCTCATGGCGACTTGAACATGTCTGCCTCCACTCCGTCCAATCCTACTCGGACCTTCGCCGCAAACACAGGACTGGGACTCAAATTGACGCCTTCAAATTTTCCTTCTGCGCGAACTCCACGATCCCCCGCAAAGCCGCGCGGGCTGTATGAATCTGGCTTATCCTTGAAGAGGATCATTGGGACTACGGTCTCTTCTCCAACAGCTTTCGATGCCCTTTCTTCTTCCAGAATATTCGCGTACACTGCAGGAGCCGCAGCCGTGGTGGTGAACGTTGACGATACTTCCAAATACTCGCAGCGATTCTTCAGAGCGCGTCCTACAGCAGTTCCGCTCAATGCCATTAATACGACTTTATGTGCCCCTTCTACACCTACGAATACCGCGAATGATGGCAGAAACAGATCAGTAACTGGTCTGAGAGAATCAGTAATTCCTTATTCGCCTTCTACCCCACATTCAAGCTTGGACTGGGGCGATTCACCAAATGCAACAAAAACATGGTCAAGTAGAGAAAGAATCAAGGCAGCTACATGTCTTTCTATCAGTAGGGATGGAAGGTTCTTGGCTGTTGGTGAGGTGAGAATTGTGATGTGTGGAATGTTGCCTGGATATTACTCACATATGACAGACTGGATACATGCCCCGAGTACTCATATTTTCCTTACAGGATACTTCCTCTGAAACGCCTTTAGTTATCTTGAATGAGCATACTTTCGGCGTACGAGCCGTTGCTTTTAGTCCGGATCAAAAATACCTGGCTAGCTTAGGATCTCCGAATGATGGATTTCTTTACGTTTGGGCTATCAATCAACCGACAGGCGCGGCGAGATTACATTCAAGTAATAAATGCACTAGCTTCGTCAAGCAGCTGATATGGCTGGGAAACAACATCGTCACTGTTGGCACGCGGCATATCAAGATATGGAGAGTGGAAGGCACAAGGAGTTCCTCGCCGTCGAAACAGCGATTTGCGTTGGATGGCACACCACAACCCGTTGCGATTCAGCCGCTTCTAAAGACTTTGGCTGGTAGGAATGTGCTTCTTGGACCTCTGGTGGATGCTACCTTTACAACAGTCGCAGCCATATCGGAACACAAGGCTATCGTTTGCACTGAAAAGGGTGATATTTGCTTGCTGGATGATAGTGAGGGTCAGAAACTAGTAAAGTTGGCGAATACCGGATTCTCGGTATCTTGCCTTGCCATCGATATGGAGGAGCGGAGAGTGAGAATTGGCGGCCGGATGGGCAAGCTTAAGTCCATAAGCCTTGACGATCTCCTAACTCCCAGCACACCTCCAGATTCGCCAACGCCGGTACAGGAATCGGCACCTGAGAGCGACGCTGGCCATTTCTGCGCAATGGGATATGCAGCACGGAGCTTGATCACCGTGGATTCGAAACATTCCATCAAGATCTCGAGTCCCGATTCAGATATTGTGGATCCAAAGATGTCAGATACACCATTCCCCGCTCATGGAGACGCGGTTCTTGGTGTCAGGCTTTTATCATCTGAAAATGAGATGAAGGCCGCATTTCTCACCTGGTCTGCAAATGGCACTATAGTTTTCTGGGATCTAGAGGGCCGTAGTACTGGATCTTTAAAGGTAGAGGTCGAGCAAGTAAACCCGGGAGAGGATGATTCTGTCAATCAGTGCCAGGTAGTCCGTACTTCAAAGGGTGCAAAGTTTCTAGTCACTGGAGACCGATACGGCGTTCTCAGAGTCATCACTCCATCTACGCAGGTATGTGTATTCGAAACAAGAGCTCACATGTCCGATATTCAAGATATTGCCTTGTTCGAGAGTGAAAACACTACTCTGATTGCATCCTGCAGTCGAGATCGGACTGTGCAACTATTCCGCTTGATGTCAGGTCAATGGGTTCTTCTCCAGACGTTGGATGATCACTCCGCGAGCGTGTGTGGCCTTTTCTTTGCTGAGAATGGCGAGAAGCTGATCTCATGTTCAACGGACAGAACTATTCACATTAGGCAGTTGGTGAAGAAGGACGTAGGAGGGCAAGAGGTGATGGGTGCCGTTCCAATTCGTATTATCACATTGAAGGCTTCTCCTGTCTCAATGTCTGCTTGCTATGCTGATCAGATGAGCAACTTCGTGGTTTCTCTTCTGGACCGCACGGTTGCTACGTATGAAATATCTAGCGGGCGTCTCATAAGCACATTCCGGGCAACAGATAATGAGTCGGCTGATGCCGTTGTGCTTGACTCTTTGGTTATGGGCACTCCTAGCTTTGTAGCTGGTAGGCCTACAATACTCGCAGCCGTGTCGAGTACCGATAAGTCAGTCAGGGTGTATGATGGAAACTCTGGCAATTTCTTAGATCGCGAATGGGGACACACTGCAAGTGTCACAGATGTTGCCCTTCTAGAAACCCCTGGTTCTGAGCAGAAGACGCTGATCAGCACGGGGTCTGATGGGACCATAATGATATGGGACCTTTCGGCCAGAGTCCCTGAGCTGTTAGATCCCATCGACTTGCCTCTCAGCACCAGGGATCCTTCCCCGCCAAAGGATACACCGTCAACTCGGCCACCACTAAGAAGAGTTCTCTCACGAGCTGAGATGGCCGAGTTTCAAAGAGCGTCACCGATTTCAACACCTACTGGGAATCGCTCGCCCCCCAGAGTCGTTCGTCGGAAGACTTCTCGGTATGGTCTTTCCTCACAATCACCAACACTTGCCCCGCCAGTGCCAGCAGTAAATGCAAAACACTTTGCTTCAGGATCCGACGAGTCTTCTAATCGCCGAATCCGCAACCGGTCACGCAGCCCACCACCAAGCCCACCTCGTAAAGCAAAAAATATGAGACGGCCCTCCCTTGCCTCCCTCCAAGACTCCCGCGGCCGAACCAAGAGCAGCGGCACCTTTAGCGAATTCGGCACCCTCAACATGGCCACCGAACAAGCCAGCCGCACCTTGCGCGCCTACCGCAAGAAACTCCTCTCTGCTGAATCCGTAAACGAAGAGACCCTCAAAGAACTCGACCAAGAACTGCGTCTCACGATCATGGCTTTAGGAGAGAAGAGTATGAAATCTAAAGCTATTAGTGAGACGGTGCTTACCGGTTTACTGGATCAGTATTCGGAAAGATTGGTGAACATGTTTGACGAGAAACTTCGGCTTTCTAAAAGATCTTCGAGTGAGATGATCTCGGAGACGATTGCCGAGGAGAGGGAGAGGCCGAAGACGGCGGGAAATCCAGTGCTGGTGAAGAATAATACACTCTAATCCATTCGGTTCGCCATTCTTCTATTATGACAGCTAGCGGGACAGGCGCTTCTTCTTTTACTTTGTACTATGGTTGGACACTGGTGTTAGTTGCTTCCGGGAGTTTACTTTGCTCTGCATGATATTGGCGTTGGGGTGGGTGACGACCTCGGATGAGGCTGGAACGAGGCTGGAACTGTACAAGACAATACGTTCACGGCGTTTGTGGCCTGGCGTGGACATGGCCTGGGGAGACTTCGAGATCCCACGAAGCGGAGTTGCTTTTATATTTTTTGTTTTGCTGGGGGTTTCTGATGCAAGGGGAAAGGGGGGAGGGAAGTGGCTTGGTGACGAAGATGGATTATGGGGGGATTTGAGTGATTGATTGATTGATGGTGGGAGGTGATAATTTCAATGAATAGATGTCCTCTACCGACTCCCTCCTACTCATTCTGCCGCACCGCCGCATCCTATTCCTTATTTTGTGATCAGGGCTGGTTGAATTCCACTAGTCATCCACGTATCTAGTAGTACACCACCAGTATACTTCATACATGCCTGCTCGGCACCTAGATAGCAAAAGCCTCTTTGGAGCTTCCTTTAGAGAAGCCCGTCAGAGAAGCAAATATTCAAAGAATGGGCCGAATAGAAGGTTTCACTCAACAGCCAACCTATTGTACTGTACTGTACATACAGGGGCTAGTGCCGGCAAGCTTGGCATGAAGGAGTGTAGAAGAGAGGAAGGACCGACTTTTCAGAATATTTGTTGATTTGCTCGTCATGAGTTCGAGTTCCAGACTAGGGTGTTTTTCCAGGCCTTGGGGTCCTTGTGAAGGTTTGCGTGGTGGGGAGCGGAGTGAGTGGTGGAGGTGAGGGGAAGGAGAAGGAGAAGGAGAAGGAGAAGGAGAAGGAGAAGTTTGAAGCCATCCCCAGATTCCGTTCGAATACCTTTGTAAGCTGAAGATTGATACTGGGCTCTCTGTCTCTGTAACAAGTCCATGTGAAAACGAACTGACGAACTGACGAACCTTTTCCCCAACTCTCCAACTTCCACTTTCTCCCGCCACGGCCGCCCCGCCCCGCCCCACCTCCCCGCCCCATTCCCGTCTGCCCATCGGAGGGATTTGCGTGATTTCCACCAATCGCTCTAGAAATGGTCAACCAACCCCCGACCGTCAGACAAGTTCAAAATATCGCAGGTGGATTCATGCAAGCAGCAGCTTGGAAGCTTGCATTGGCCAAACTTCATCTTTGCCAGACTTGTACTGCAGATCTGACCCGCTATGTACTGTATTGTGCTGTAAGTAGATTGGGGCAGAGGGGAAAAGTACATAATGCTAGTCATCGCCCTGTTTGACGAAGATTCCTTCAATTCTTGTCTCTCTCTTCTGTCTGGTCTTCATTATTCCCGTTTCCGTTCCCATTGCAGTCAGCTGTCTTCTCTCTCTTACCGAGTCTTTTCAGTAGATAGCGACAACCAACCCAAGATGGCGAAATTGGGCTTCTTTCAGAATTACCGGGTCTACCTGTTGACCTCGGTGGCCTACATGGGCTCGTTGCTGTTCGGTCTGTCCCACTATTGTTCCTTTCATAGTCACATACTGACTCGGCTTCCTAGGCTATGATACTGGTGTTATGGGATCTGTCCTGGCTCTTTCCAGCTTCAAGAACGACTTTGGTCTCCCGACCGGTTCGACGGGTTTTGCCAGTACCGAGAATGCTCATATTTCATCTAATGTCGTCTCTTTGCTTACTGCTGGATGTTTCTTCGGTGCCATCGCTGCTGCGTTCTTGAACGATAAATTCGGCCGCAAACATGCTCTCATGGGCTTCTCCATCGTCTTCTTGATAGGTGCCGCTGTGCAGACCGCTGCTACGCATAGCATTGGCCAAATATATGCCGGAAGAGTCATCGCTGGTCTGGGTATTGGTGGAATGTCCAGTATCACTCCTGTTTTTGTGGCAGAAAATTGCCCTCCCGCCGTGAGAGGTCGTATCACTGGTCTCTTCCAGGAATTCCTGGTCATCGGATCCACTTTCGCATACTGGTTGAACTATGGTGTTGCGCTTCACATCTCCCCATCTACCAAGCAATGGAGAATCCCAGTCGCTATCCAACTCATTCCCGGTGGCTTCCTTTTCATCGGCCTGTTCTTCCTGAAGGAATCCCCAAGATGGCTAATGAAGCAAGGCCGCTTCACTGAGGCTACTGATTCGCTGGCTTACATGCGTCATGGAGATCCCTCTGATCCAGAGATCCAGCGAGAAATTGCTGAGATTAGAGCTGCTATTGATGAGGAGATGACCGCAACTGAAGGCGTTACCTGGAAAGAGTGCATCGCTCCTGGCAATAGATATAGATTCTTCCTCGCTTTCTGCATCATGTTCTGGCAGCAATTCTCTGGGACCAATTCCATTGGTAAGACTCCTCCAGGTCATAAACTCAACAGGGCTGACTCGAGACAGGTTACTATGCTCCCCAGATCTTCCAAACCGTTGGTGTCTCCAAGACCAACTCATCTCTTTTCGCGACTGGAATATATGGCTCCGTGAAGGTTGTTACTACTGCTATTTTCTTAGTCATTGGTATCGACAAGCTTGGCCGCCGCAAGTCCCTCATGTTCGGAGCTGCCTGGATGATGACAATGATGTTTATCATCGGTGCTGTTCTACACACCCATCCCCCGACCAGTGTTAATGTCGTCTCCCACGCTTCCCTTGCCATGGTCGTCATGATCTACTTATTCGTCATCGGATACTCCGCCTCCTGGGGCCCCATTCCATGGGTCTATCTCTCCGAGATCTTCCCTACCCGTATCCGTTCCTATGGTGTCGGTATGGGAGCTGCCACCCAATGGCTTTTCAACTTCGTCATCACCGAAGTGACTCCCAATGCCGTTAACCACATCGGCTACAAAACCTTCATCATGTTTGGCGTTTTCTGCTTCAGCATGGGTGTCTGGGTTTTCTTCTTCATCAAGGAGACCAAGGGCCGCAGTTTGGAGGATATGGACATCCTGTTCGGTACCGTAGATGCAGAACGCAGGGCACTAGATATCGAGATGATGTTGCAAAAGGCAGATGATAACGAGTCAAACCAGGCTACGACTGTTGGGCCTGAGAATGGTAGTGGACATATCGTTGCCAAGTAGAGTAAAAAGCGTTGCTTTTGTAAGAGGAGTGGAAAGCTAGATTTGCAACGAGACTAGAGCGAGTTAGTCGAGATTAGAGATATACTGCGCTACAAGCCTCCTTCTCGGCATGTCACTTTTCCTTAATCCTAGACCACTGGATGTTCTCTTTGTGAAGTACGCATGAGACTACCAGTCTCATTCTTGACAATGATGACAACAAGATGCGAATTCTCCACTGGCCAATACCGATAAACCTAAAACTGGATATTTAGGAAAAGACTGTTATGTCGTTGAAGGGAATCTCGAGCGAGAGGTGAGGAGATGCCATGACGAGGGATGTCGTAGAGACACAATAAAAGTCCACAACGCCTTATAAGAAATTGCTACTGAATGTCGCCAACAAGGATCCGACGACATGGAGTTCACTCGAACAAAACTGTAGTTTTAAGTATAATCTAATAGGTACAGTACGTGCCCAGAACACCGTCCAAGATCATAGACAGCTGAAAGCCAGATTGCTCGCGATCATAGGGAACATTCATGCTCGCCCCGTCATGACATCCATAGCCAACCAAAAAGGGTAACTTTTTAACGTTTGGTACGCCGTTCCTTTTCTGGGCGGCAAGTAAAGGCTAATTAGATGAGCCGGCTACCGATGTCTAGCTCATCTACTATTGCCCTATCCAGACACCCATGTTAGATATTCTCGAATTCGTGAATTTGCTCAAAGTCACATGGATTCCCTAGATTTCATTAACTAGCTTTTTCTTGAATATCCAGACTATTTACGCTTAAGTCTTTCCAGAACGCAGAAGAGCGAAATTGTGAGGGAGAACCAGTCAATCCGTTGAAGAGACCTAGCTGTAGAAAACGACACTCCAGTTACAATTCCTCGGGAAAACATCCTCAAGTACTAGAAATAAGAGATGAAAATCAAGCCAAACTAGTTCAGGATGATAAATTGGGCCTAAAAGCTCATTGTACCACAAGTAGAGCTATCAGACGTAGTATCTTGCGCAAGCGATAATGGAACAAGCACTTACATTCTCAGTTCAACACCAATGCTCAACTAAATCGATGTCTGGTATGGTATTCTGACTTTTGATTCCTATCCAGCCCTGAACGCCAGTACTTGTCCATGGAAACGAAGCATGCACTCGTATGATACAACACCCAAACCCCTGAAATAATGACACCCTATCAAGCTGCCACCCAGTACGCTCCTCATACCCTAACTCCCCTCGCCTCCTTTTCAACTACCTTGACCAAATCCTTGTAAATCTCCACAAATTCCTCGTCACCCTCAAGCTTCTCCGTCTTCTTGCCTCCCCTCAACTCAGAAACCATCACTACACTAGTCGGTCTCTTAGTGTTGCCAGCGGCACCCAGTTCTGCGCGGCTGGTGACAAATATGTAGGGCACGTTGTGGTCTTCGCACAGGACGGGAATGTGCGAGATGACGTCCATGGGCGAGATATCAGCTGCGAGAATGACGACACCAGGAGCTGTGGTATTGAGTCCCTGGGGAGATTTGCGCAGAGCCTTGACGACTTCCTTAACTCCACGCTTGAGAGTCTTGTTCTTCGCAGCTGCAGGATTCCCTTTATTAGCTCCATGCTACTTCGAGAAAGCTCCCGCAGTAGAACTGGAATTAGGACGCACCTTTCTTGACACTCTTCAAAACCTTCTTCGTGACCTTCTCGTCCGCCAGAGGATTCGCAAATGGCACCAGCGCACCCACAGGCTTCAGAGTAATCTCCAACTCTTCAGGCTTCACCAGCACCAGCTCCTCGGGCTCAGCTTCCTTGGTCACTTCTGCTACTGCAGCAGCTATATTGTCGCCATTGAGCTTCGACTTCTTGTCCTTCTTGGATTTCTTGACTCCGTCGGATTCGCTGCGCTTCTCCTTCTTCTCCTTCTTATCGCGCTTCTCAGACTTGTCTTTGGCCATTTTTAGGGTGGTGCCGGGCGAATTGTGTTGGGTTGTGGTTTGTAGGACGGCGGTGGAAATATATTTTTGAAGTGCTCGAAAATTATCTGGCTTGTGCGCTAGGCCCGATAAGGGGCCACTTATCGACACCCCGCTGGTCTCAGGCAGCCTAGTAGCACACTTTGATAATGACAAGTCGGAAATTTTGGTACGTTCTTTGACAGACTAACTATTTGGATAATTGGAGATCTTCAATCTCTAAGGCGTCGAGAAAAACTAGGTAAAATCAAGATTCCCGCCTCTCACAAGGCCCAGAAAGCAATTCTTGATCTTGCGTACCTGTCTAAATGGTCGTGCAATAGTTTTTCAGAAGCCTAACATTCACATGTGGTATTCAATGTGTACTTCACTCTCATTACTACTTGATGGGAAATATTTCAAGCATCAAAAACTCCTGAGATCATGTTCTATCTCATCCCATTCCCTGTCAATACATAACTACATCGCTCAGAAGTCCTACTTCAGCATTGCCTCATCCCATCATTTCATAAACTCACTAGCCTGCACCCTGTACCATCAAAAGATCTTAGTGCTTGCTCTTCTTGGCTGGCTTCTTACTGGCTGGAGCTGCTTCCTTCTCCTTCTCCTTCTCCGTGGTGGGAACTATGTATGGGTCCTTCTCCTCGTCTATATAACCAGAGAATAGCTTGGTGAAGTAGTGTCGTGTGCCAGGGATCGACTGAGAGATATTGTTAGTTATCATAGTTGAAGACGTAGTGATATCGAGCGGGAGGGGGCGGTTGTTGCTGCTTAGGAAGCAGACGCGTTGACAAAACAAGAGAGATGAGATGGGAGATCAAGATTCTTGTTTAGAACTGCAAGACAAAAAGCTGAAAGGCTCTTGGCCAAGTATAAAAATAGGAATAACAAAGTGTAACTTCGTTTATGGGGAGCAGTTTCATAAACCGCAGTGCAGAATGACAGCTCTCAGCCAGCCAATCGGATCACTTGAACATTGAAGCTGCGTGTCTTGGGTAGGAGAATGCAATGTTTAAACTCATGAATTTTGAGAACTCGAGACTATCGAAGTCTACGACTTACATCAAAACGAGCTTGTGCATGCATCATCAGCAACTCTGGGTTATCAAGAATGACTGCTGCTGATCTTCTCTCTAGCCTTCGCTCATAGGTATCGTTTCCATAGCTATTTTCAATGTCAGTATCATTGCTATTGCGTATGGATGTGTTCGCCACATGCCACAAGGAGTGGATACATCATATCTATTGAAAGATATAGATTTAAGAAGAAAGTAGAAGGCAACATACTGATCATATTTCTTGCCAACTGAGTCCCAGTCGGTCTCGTCAGAATCATCGTCCGAGGTAAAGGGATTCTTGTTTCGAGCTTGGCGGTCCTGCATACTCTCTGTAAATGGCGGCGGCGAGAATTTGGATGGTAAGGCCTTGGGCGCAGACCGGGGGGTAGTCTTTGGGGTGGAGTTTGAGGAGGACATGGTGGTGGAGTGCGTGTTGTAGCTGAATCGAGGGTGCTTGTACAAAGCCGAAGATACAGATCTATAAAACAGGGCACTTGAAATCTTAATTTATTTAGAAATCTTGGGTCCCTTTTCAAAGCAGGTATAATATAGGCTCGATTATTTGATAGAAACATCGAGGCCTTAGGCCTGATTTTTCTATATCTGGCTAGACTACTTTGCCTCGGCTAAACCCTGAAAACACGACTCCTCTTATCTGCTGGCCATGACTTATACTATAATATCATCCGATTTGAAGTATATAAGGCCAGACTTCTTGCAGTGGGTTATGCCAGAGGCATGTTAGCACAGAATCAACACTCGAAGTTCGAGGCTGGGACTTGCAAAGAGAGCCATAACCTGTGTTTAGCCTCAAAACTCTGCATCACTGATTGATTCACTTAGTCTCCTAGCGGATGACACCTTGTGGAAGGAGAATCTTCTTCATGCCTAAATCCGACAAGGAGGATGTATCTATGCTTCATTATGTATTTTTAGAGTCTTTTACGTCTTGTTTGATGATTATTTTACTTGAGCGTCTGCATTTGTGGCAGGGAAATTAAATTTGTGAACAATCTGTCCAGAGAACCAAGGGTCATTGAAGTCAAGAACAATAAAGGAATCATATCTATTTGTTTCATTTCATGGAGTACATATGTCATTTAAATGCCCTGTGGACTATCAGCTATGATGTGTGCAGCCTGAAGTTGTGCAAGAACTTGCTTTTCGCCTAATCCTACCCATGAATCCCATACCTGGCCCGCCAGTTCTGCCTTGGGGAGCGCTGGGGGGTGAAGCATACACTTATTTGCTTAGATTTCGTGCATTCTCCTTGCTATTTTTTGATCCAGTAATTTGAAAGATTACAAACTCAAGGAAACTTCCTGAATCTCGCTTGTACCTGCTAAACTAGACCAATAGTGACATCGGTTAGAAGTCTGATCTAGGCATAGAAATGAAGTGGAAATAGTCTTGATCATTTGATCAGCCTCGGAGTTCTTGGCCTGTGAAATAGACTGTTGCATATCTCAGCACAAGCAGCTGCACCTAACAAACCTGTAACTTACGACAATAAGAGTAGGGCCTTATGCACTTCTTAAGTTTATGAGTTTCAAGGTCATAGTTAAGATCATCAATGCACCTCAGAAGTCTGCCAAACTATCAAACCTGAGATGGCTGCCCTTAGCCAAGATTCCTGGTAGTTCTTATCTCACGGAATATGAAGCGGGGAGGAGAAAATTAGAGACTTCTAGGTACATCAAGCACAACAGTTCAACCCCTGATGAGAGTGAGCCTTTACCATTAATTTAGTCTCACATCCCTCATTTACCAGAGATGCAAGGACCTCAGTCATATCATTCTCTGCTTATCATCATGCAATCCTGATATGTCTAGGTCCTTTAAGGTCTCCAATTATGTGAAGCCTTTGGATAGTGGGCCTTTGAGAGATGCCAAGTATATGCTAGCTCTCAAATCTTGTGGGACATTCAAGTTCCCCACAAGCATAAGTCTCTTCAAGTATGAGGCTTCTCATCAATATTATAGATTTTAGGAACTGCGACATTTAGTAAGGGTTACAGCATATGGGACGCACAGGTATCTTGAAACAACTGCTGCAAGGCAGTGCTACAGCCTTACGGAAAATCGAAGTTCTTAATGATACTCAAGCCTTTTGGCAATCCAGTGTCTCTAGATTCACAAGTCTATATTGATATTTTCCCTTCTCTTAACCACTATAGAGCCTGGTCTTTCTGGGTTTTCTAGTTGATGCTGGTATCCATTACTCTGAATATTTGAACTTCTTTGAGAGTTAAACTTGCTTTAGATATCTACCCAAAGTAGTCTGAACTTGACGGAGCACCGTTGGGAATTGATTGGGTGGGTCATCCAAGCTCATCGGTGAAAATTACCCGAGTACAAAGACAGCCTTGCGAGCTTCGAGAAACATACCCACAACACATCAGGAATTTTTCCCTCGTTCTGCAGCTTGACACCACCACAAACATTTCATCACCTCTTATATCGAGCTCTTTCTCGCTTGCATATATTTTCCTGCCTATTATTGCACATCAAGCTGCGTGATTCACAATGGATGAGGGTAGTGAATGCGACAATGGCGATGGTAGTCTCGGACCATTTGAACGTGAGGTTCAAAACTACCCGCGGATTCCTGTTACTACGCACATGATCGCAGCTTATGCTTCAATGATAGGGGGAGATGAAGCATCAAATATTCTCTCTTCAGGACTGTATCTACGTCCAGACCGGAAGCATTTTGACAGACCTGTGTATGACGACGAATTTAAGAGATATGACCCCCAACACGAGTAAGCTTTCTACCTCCTCAGTCTCTCTCTTGCTAACTATTAGGTACAGGTTCCTCAAGTGCCCCCTTTTCCCTTTATTATACTGGGATCCACTCATGTCCGCCAGCAAGGCTCAGATACCTTCTACAAGCCAAACTGGTCAGAGTTTCGAAAAGTTTAGCGCGTCTGCCGAGACTTGTATGGCCCTTATATTGTACCGCGGTCACCCAAACCTTCCCACGACTATCCCTACTGTTGGTCGCAATCATTGCAAGGCTGATGACGTTTATACCAACTTTGGCTGGGTAAAGGCCAACGGGCGATGGGTTGACCCTGATTCACAGGGAGAGCTTTACGATGCATTTATGGGCAACGAAAACCCAAAATACTACAAGCTATATCCATCCTTCCGGAATACGGATGGCTATAAGCACATAGGCCCTGGTATCATGTCTGCCGAAGAAGAAGACGAATTCTACGAGTCTTATAATGCACTTGTAGGTGAAGATGGCGAAGACACCTATGGTGATCCTCGGCTATATCGCATTACTCCGGCCACTTTTGCACGATGGGCAACTGGAGCTACAAAACAAGATAAGTACGAGGAGGCTGTCCTCAAAACACCTGTAAATAACCCTCCAAACTGCCTCAGCAATACTGCAGTCCTCTGCAGGCTCCTGGTTTCAACTGACTTTGCTAGGCCAAGTTCGTGAGAAAACAATATAATCCTGCTAAACCTAAGTTCCGAAAAACTCCAAGGTGGAATTTCGAAGTCCAGTATGATGTTGAAACTGGGAGTCCCATGTCAGCATTATCCCCTGGATCAAATTCTTCGAGCATGCTATGCACCCCTGGAGGTTATGGTGAGTGAAACCCTTGTAACCTGCCCTTCGGTTAGTAACCTACTGCAGGTGTCGATATCTTCAGAAAGCCTCAACACTTCTCATACTCCTACCCACAGGAGAACGGAGAGCTCGAACAAGCGGCGTTTGGAGGTGGCTTGCGAGATATGAAGAGACAAGGCCCTTACTTTGACCCTTCTTCTGCTCCGGATACGTTCAGATCGGTTATTCACTCTACGTTATAAGAGAAAAGACTTTGATGCGCTAACTACTTTCCAGGAAGATGGCATCAAGGCCTTGGAAAGCCCCTCTGGCATGTACAGCGGATTTTCAGAATTTGTCGGATTCCAACTAGACATTGAGATGGGAGGTTTCCTGAACAAGACAGAGAAGCAACGATACTATGAAAAAGTGATCGAGACAAACAAAGTGATTGAGGAGCAGGTGGAGCTTCACAAAGAAGTATTCTTCCTGAAGACGCACCAGAAAAAGGTTGCTGCTCAAGAAGCTCGCAAGGCTCAAGATGCCGCGGTCCAAGCGGCTCAGGAGCGAGAATGGGAGGCTCTGTTCCAGGAAGAACAGCCGCAGGCAAAGCAATCTCAGCAGAACCAATCCCTGGGAGACCAGGACGAAAACTGCCAGTCTGAGCTAGAAGAATTGCCGGGAGAGCAACGCCATCTAGGCATTCCGCAGCAGGATGGAGGAGCAGATTCTGAGAAGGAGGCATCTCACTCACCTAGTATGGCTCGCAAGCGTGCTAGCAAGCATTACCGGCGTCAATTAGTGGATATAGTTGAAGCTTCCTTCATCAGCCATAGCAAGGCTCGCGTAGAGAACGGCCAGTTAGACGAAGAAAAACGTCGGGTTGCTGGCCATGTTGAAAATTTGCGGGCTACGAAGAGCAATCTTATGGACTGCTTGAAGTTGGTTACTAACGAGGAGGTTCAAGCACTTATTCCACAGACAGGGCCGCCTCGAGATTCTGGTGCTGGTCTTCGTGCTATCTTTGAGGCTAGGTTCCAAGGGGAGAATGCACCTCATAACGAGCAGGGCGATGACCAAGTCGGCGAAACAATTGCTGGATCAAACAATCAGCCTATTAATGAACCAGCCAGCCAGCAGACTCGTGGAGCAGCCAATGAAGGAGCTTACGAGCCAGCTTACGACCCGTTCTTCCAGCCAGTTGACGAGCCAGCCGATGAACTGGCTCATGAATCATCCAGCAGATCTGAAAAGCCCTGGAGTGCCTGGAGTCCAACTGAGGACGTGCCAATGGTGACCTACCGGGATACATCCTTTGGATTTGTTCGCATTGGTGCATTCTCCAAGCGTTCAGAACAAGATGACGACGAGGGATTTGACTTCTTGGGACGTTCTGTATCACAGTCTTCGCTTAGGGGTCAGAATAGTTGGGAAGAAGGCCAAGCTGATGTTAGCCCTGCTGTTGATCTGTTCGAGGTTCAACAGCCAAAGGGGCATCGAGCCGAGTCTTCCGGAAACTCGTTTTTCTATTCTCCAGTTGAACGTCGCCAGGACAAGGGTAAGGGCGTTGACCGTGGTGCTGACCGTAGTGCAGGACACTTCGAAGTACAAGAGCTAGAGCAATGCGGCCCACTTACGCCTTCTAGAACTCCAATTTCCCATCCAATCCGTCACCAGGAGGAGTATCTCGCAGTCCAAGTTGTCGAAGATGAGCCATCAAGTCACCACCCCCGCTTACCCCGCGCAGCACACCCACTACAGGAGCAAGGTCACCACCCCTTATCCTACACCTCACGTATGCTACGAAAGCAGGGACTCGCCCTTCAATTCCCCGAAGGCTTCGAACATGAACCCAGATCCCCCTCATCTCCCACCAAATCTCTACGATCAACCACTGCGAGGCGACTTAAGAACAAAACTCCTCCAAGACGTGGTCTTCGCGTAGCATTTAAGCAGCATGAAAAGAGATTTTCCTACCATTTTATCAACGACCCACCAACTCCAACCTCTGAACTCATCCAAGCACTCAAGGAAGAAGAAGAGAGCACGGACAGTCAGACCTCGGGTGGTGTCCGACTCTCTCCCGCACTTGACTCCCGCCTGCTGGACCAGGAGAGTTCTCGCAGCTTTTCCACAGGTGTCGCCACATGGAACACATTACCTTGATTACCTCTGTCAATAGTCGCCGAGTTCTAAGTGCTTTCAACATTCACCTTTTTCAGAATACTCGTCCAGCCCTGGATAATCATGTCGGTTTGAATATTCCAGTTCCTCTGGACAATTAAACTGCCGTTGATTATTCAGTTGCTTTGGATTTTCTAGTTTATTGATCCAAATTTGCATTTGCTTTGATCTGGTTATGAGGGTATGTATTTTACCAGTCAACGAAGATAACGGCCTACGCAGCAGACCCCCTAGGATGAGCGGTAGACTTGGTTTACATCACAGCAAGCCAAGAAAGTGTAGGATAGTTGCATGGCAGATCGCCATGTTCGTTTGTACATTAGCTTAAGTTTTTCAAAATCCCCTTTGTGCCACTGTGAGATTCGCAACCCTCGATACCCTGTACAAATTGCATGCCAGACCTCGCATGCCATGAGAGGAGCAGTGATATTTACAAGAAAGATCCAACGCCTCGCCACCCTAACTATTCGTACATGTACAATATTCCGGCCCTAGAAACCCAATCCTCTATTGGTTCTTAACAACGCCGACTTTAGCTGCTCTTAATATTCTGCCGTTGAGCTTGAAGCCCTTCTGCTGTGTGTGGAACACGGTGTTGTCCTCCTTGCCTTGCATCGGTGTCATGAACGTAGCCTCATGCTCGTTGGGATTGAACTTCTCGCCTTCAATACTGGGGTCGAATCTCTCCAAGCCATGCTTCTTCAAGGTGTTCATCAGGATATTCTCTGTCATCTTGAGCCCATCGTACAACGCCACCAAGTCCTGAACATGCTCGTTCTTCTCCTTGGCGTTCAATTTCTCCTCGGGAACCATGCAGAGGGCGCGGTCAAGGTTGTCCACGCTGTCTACTAGGTCCTTTGCGAACTTTTGTAGGGCGAAGTCTTTTGCGGCTTGAACATCCCGCTTTGTGCGTTCTTGAAGGTTGCGGAAGTCTGCTACTGAGCGGAGGTATCGATCCTGTAATGCAATGTATTAGTTACCAGTTCGAGGGCTTGAGGCTGGAAAGGGTGGCGCAGCAAACCTTCAAATCAACAATCTCCTTGTTCTTTGCCTCCAACTCCTTCTTCGCCGGATCCTCAGCCTCGGAATTCTTTCCCTCTGTAGCAGCATCACCTTCCTTCTTCGTTTCGGGCTCTGAAGAATACCATCTTGCCGCAATAGCTGGTCTTGATATGGGGGCGAGGGATATGTTTGCTGGGCGGAGTAGGGGTCTTGCTAGCGAGGAGCGGGGAGCTGATCGTATGTTGGAGCTGAGGGCTCTGGATTGACGGAGGAGTGTTCTTTGGATCATTGTTAGAGGCGTAGTTTGGTCGTGTGTAGGGATATGATGCAAACAGCAAAATTCCATCTGAATAAATTTTTAGCCTTGCCCAAGTCACTTGGTCCGTGCACTACCCGAGATCAACCATGGCAACGGCAACTGCAACGACAACGACATGCCATCGTCACCTCTGTGACCTCGCTCATATCTTCCGTTTTAGTAATTTTCCGTTTGATGTCCTGTTTAGCCATATTCTGAAAATTTGGAAAATGTCTCAGTGCTTTTACTAAGTAGATAAGCCACAAATAAAAAAATTGCACAAGGAAATAGTGCTTTGAGAGAGCCTGCTCCCTCTTCCAAACCCTGAATATAATACAGACAAGTCAAATCTGTCAAGATTCTTTTAAGGGTAATTGCTTGCTAGGAGTTTACACAATATTCATAGACATCTTGCTTTATAGAATATTATCGCCTTTATCAAGTCTCTGGCTCTTCTAGCCCACAGCTATTGACTGTGATCTAATGGTCACCACTGCTGCTCTATTATATGTATCGTTTAACATAGATATCTTTAGGATGAAGTTGTGCAATTACTTCTTTTGTGATACAGGTTATCTCAAAGCTCAACTCTTAGAGTTACTGAGAACACTTTTTCATTATATTTAGCTACCTCGTTGAAATAGGGTAATAAAAGTTGGCCACGCAAGAGCTAAGATAATACATCTCTAGCCTTTATAGACCAATAATGGAAAGAGAATGATTATCTTATCTGATTCTAAGTAGAACCTATTAGTTATTTCCTCAAGACATGTGATCTGTGTGTCTTAGTTGCAGATATGATGTCCTTCCACAAAGATAATATAAGCAGGACAAATAAGAAAATGCCCCAGATGATCCTCGCGCTTATCAGATTGTTAATAATTCACCTCTAAATAACCAATATGCTATGGCACTCGAGCTATTTTAGATATTTAACTCTAGCCTTTATAAACACTTGTATAAAGCTATAATATTATCGAGATTTTCTATTATTAGTCTACTACACTAATGTTAAGACATTATAAAATAACTCCCGTTATAGCATATCCTTCCTTACTTGCTCTTGACCTACTTGATTTCTCATGCCTTACTTGTTCCCGCCTACCTGCCCACTCGCTCCTACCTGCCCTCTCGCTCTCCTGCCTCGCCGTTACCCCTCGCATTCTTCCTCTCATTAAAATCAACATTAAACTCGCTATACTTGCTCTTACAGTAAGTATTCCCATCTCATGACATCTATCTATTCATCCGATGTTTGGGATTGCTCGCTCTATAATATACCACCCCTCGCTTGTATCTCGGTCTGCAAGAAGAAGGAACAATGCGAGGTAAGTTGTTATTTCCTTTACCAAATTGGACGTACCTTCCCTGGTAGTCATAGTTATCCTATCTATCCCTTCCTCGAGAGTATAGGTTGCACTTTCCCACTCGCTAAGCCTGGCACCTTCCGCGGAACTTTATACGAAACAGACATCTAAACAAGCATCTATAGAAACATCCCAAACAAAAAACAAAGACATCATCATGGATTCTCATGACATCCCTCTCCACCATCCACGCCCGATCAAGGGTCTTCACCATCTCCCCAAACTCAACATCCCCAATTACAGCAGCCAACTGCGATACCATGATAAGGGTGAGGAGGTTGTAGTTACTCACGAGGAATATGCGGCCGAAGCCCTAGCTGAATCTGTCACTGATTCTAATGGCCCAAGCATCACCGTCACATACGCTACGCCTATCGCCTCCACCAGCCATCTAAAGTATCCGCTCAAGGCCAGCAAGAGTGTCCATGACCTCCAAGAAGCCGCCGAAGCTGATGCCTCGTATACTTTCGAAAGCTGCACCAGCTCTCCTACCGAAGAAGTGCACCATCCTCCCGATTCTGAAAGACATCAGAGAATCTAACATTCACTAGTTCCCATCCCTCAGCATCCCCAAAGACTCCAAGGCCTACAAGACCCGCTCTATGACCGACGCCGAGCTCAAGATTGCCATGACATCTTTCGATGAAGTTACCGCCATCGCCGAGGAATTACAAAATGCGCCACTACCCGAGAGCTTGCCGCAAGCAAGAATGAGACGTGCGAGTGAGGTGGAAGAGAGAGCTAGACAGGCGGCTGTGGAGGCTATGACTAGGAGGTCTACTTTAGATTTCTTGAAGAAGAGGACTAAGGAGAGAGCGGATATGATGAGGGCTCGGGAGGAGGAGAAACTAAGAGGACGGAAGAGAGAGCGAGATGCTCATAGGGGCTTGGGTATTATGGGATTGCGGATTGAGGAGTAGGGGAAAAGGACTGCTGTGGTTTGGATTTGAGGTTCGTGGCTTGATTTGATGAATACCTTGCTTGCAACATTGGGTTAGGGAATGGGTAATAACGGAGCTGCAGAGCTGATCTGGCTCGGATTTGAGGCTCAGCTTCTGCTGGTTTGTTTTCATGGATGGCTTTCTTGCAAAATGGGGGGGTTTTAGCCTTTGAATACCAATTTTACGTGATGAGGGAATAGTTTTGCTTTCATCTTTGATATACATTCGGTGGCTTTTGTTACTTGGCCAATTTGATATACGATTGAAGCCTTCAAGTCCTGCCTTCATCCTTACGTATTGCAAGTGAAGCTGATCAAGATGGATTCAATAATCAGAACGGTTTCAATGTTCAAGATTCAAGATGACTTTGACTTTTATGAAGTTTCCAATTATCACCGAATTTTCAATGATCGTCGATATTCAAATAATCAAAACGTTCCACTTAATCAAGAACCTTTGCATAATCAAGGACTTCTGAGTAATCAAGACGGCTGCGATAGGTATTCAGCATACAAGGTAGCCACGAGGTCACATTGGGAAGGAACGGTTTTGCATGAATGCTTTTATTGAATTGTATGCTGACGTATCTTGCTCCTAAAAGAGATCTTAAACGCTAGCGTATGCGACCACCGAATTCAAGCTCCTAAAGGAGACCATGAACGCTAACCTATGCAAACACGAATCAAGCCGCCGAAGCAAACCAACGACGCCTGGTACCAATGCGCCTGCTTTACTCAAGAGCCAAGTAATGTAAGTTACCTAGGTAATTCACTCTAGCTCCATATGCTTGTACCACCAAAAGTCAATGATGGGTCCGTGTCGGGCTCGGTAGAAGCTGATAACGGACTCCACCTGAGGCCACTCCACGTCGAAGTCGAAGTCATTGGGTCGGATATCCTGGCGAGAATCATATAAACCAAACTCTCGAGTCCATTGCAGGTAGAACTCAGTGAGCATGGCTTTACGCTTCTGGATAGTACCCGCGGCTTCGCAATCGGGAGAGGTCCACACCATCCGAAGAAGGAAGCGGAAAACGAAGAGGTTGATGCAAGGGTCACCGGTGAGGAAGAGAGTAGCAAGACAAACGACTAGAACCGATTTTTGGTTAGATCCAGGGTCCATCGAGACGGTCTAGCGCAATTGGTTAGCTGGATAATTGAACGCGATAGTAGTGGAACTTACACAGAGTACCTCGGAGGGGCAGCAGTTCGGATTGCCAGTTGAGTAGTCGGATTTGAAAACATAATAGTTTCCAGTCGTCTTGTGGCTCTCGTTAAGAAGAGGAGGGTAGAAAATGTTCGGGTTCTGCTTGGACCAAGCTACGAGAACTGGTGGATACTCCCCGTTATACAAATGGGTGAAGTAAGCAAGTTGTCGAAATCTATGCTGATTCATACCTTCCCTAACAAGGCACGGCAAAGCCCAGTCCTGGATGTAGAACTCTGGTGGAACACCATAATAACCAGGCCGGTTATGAGGCCGCTCATCTAGGCGCAAAGTTAGCATCTCTTCATTTCATGCTGAAGATTGGAGAAAGGGAATGCAAAAGAGAGTGGATTTTAAAGAAAAGGGATCATACATTCGAAAGCACGGTCGCAACGAGACATGTGGTCATAAGCGTTGGCAAGGAGGCAAGCCTTTCCGCAGTAGATGACACCCTCCTTGAGGCCACATCCAGAGCAAAGCCAGCCAGGCTGCCTAGTTGTAGGTGTAAAGTGGTTTCCACAAGTACTACATTGGTTTCGACCATGGACGAGCACAGTAACGGCCTGACCTGAAGTGATTGACGTGGAGCCGGAATTATCGTGAATGGTGTCGCCAGACATGTCTTCTCCTATTCTGACCGGAGCCTGGGGACTGGCCTGCAGTGGATGAGCATGACTGGAAGAACCAGCGGAGTGGCCGATAGAAGATTGATGGTCTCCATTTGCAGTGGAGATCATCAGTCCTCGGCGACCGGTGAGGCGGATTTCGGGGCCATAATGAAGGCTAGGCAAAGAGTGATGTCTACGTGTAGGTCGGGAAGGCATGGGCGTGGGAGCCGAAGGCGAGGCCGTGGAAGAAGATGGCGTGGGCGTGGGCGTGGGACTAGATTGACGTCTCTCTGCGTCGACGCCAAAGCTAGCCGCGTTCAATTCCACAAGTGCGTCTCCAGCCCATACCAAGCCAGGGGCGGTTAGAGTCTCTCGTGTTGTTGAAGCTTGCTTCCGGGTTGGATATTCGTGATCCAAGGTGTTAATAGAATTTGGCTTCACTTCCATTGCGTTAACTTCGTCGCTAGCGACTGCGGATTCCGCATTTTCGCTAGCTGTCATGTCTGTGTTAGATGTCTGGTCATAACTCGATGTCTTGCTACTTGAAGCCTTGCTGTCATCTGACGTGTTCGAGACTGTGGAATTCTTGCGCTCATCGGACTTCACGTCGTCGGAAATCTTGCCACCTTCAGATTTCTTACCAACATTGAAGTTCTCGGCTGGTGGATTCTTCTCATCACCGGACTCCTTGCTGAAATCGGACTTCCTCGACTTATTTTCCTTTCTCGACTTCTTGCTGGTAGTAGATTGGTTAGCATTCGATGTCTCAACATTCGGCTTGCTCTCATTGCCGGACTCCTTGCCGACAGTAGATTTCCCAGCGTTGGATGCCTCAGTGACTAACTTTTCATCACTGGAATCCTTGCCGGCAGTAGGTTTGCCAGCGTTAAATGGCTCTTCAACTAAGCCCTTTTTGAAATGCTCCTTGTCAGTATTAGACTTCTTGTCACCATCGGAGTCCTTAACGTTTGGCTTCTCTATCGCGACCCTCTCCTCCACATATTTTGGCTTCTCAGCTGGAGATGATGAGGAGCTGGGAGCAACACGTGTTGCACCAAGTTTCTTTGTAGATCTACTGGCACTGGGAACTGTCACATGAACTGGACTCGGATTTGGAGTTGGAGTTAGAGCCGTAACGGACACAGCAGGATTACTGCGTGTAGGGACTGCAGCAGCCCGGATTGGCATAGCCGGGAACTCTTCGGGGTCATCGACTCTGGGTACTCTACTGGACAGTGCATTTTTGTAACTGGCTGGTAGAGATCCGGCTGATGCATTCGGTTTTGATTTACCTGCCGCAGCGCTGCTATTTTGGCAAGTAGCTGGCTTTCCACCGGCAGGACCGCCTCGAGCTGCGGTAGTCCTTGAGGCAGACTTCTGAGCATTCATGGGTCCAGTAGAGGTACCTTCTGAATACCCTCTCATTGCCATTGGTTGATGAGATGCGGAAGGAGTATTTGTGCTTGCAGTGTTTCGGGATATAGTGGTTTGAGGGTACCTATTTTGAGGTCCTGGGCCTGGTCTCGAAGCCGGACGTTGTTGGAAATTTGATGGCCTCGGCTTGTGGTTTGCCTTGGGCTTTACCTCAGTCCACTCACCCGCGTGCTCATCTGGATCCGCATTACCATCTATAGATACCATGTTAGCCACAGAAGAATGTTCAGAAACTTGGAGAACTTACAGATATCGTCAGAGAAATCACGTGAGAGAACTGAGTTTGTTGTAACTTTTCTGAGTGAAGGCTGTGGGCTGGACGTTGTAGTGGCTTGCTTGGTCGTGACAGGTGCAATTAGTTCAATCGCCTTCAGCTGACTTTTAGGCTTTGGAATAGCTGGAGATGCGGCGACGGCGGGTGTAGGCTTAGTGATACCTACTACAGCAGTGGATATGACTGAAATAGGTGCATCGGAAGCTGTGAGCGGCCGACTCGTGGACTCTTCAACAACTTTAGATATCTCTGCATATTGCGTAATTGCTGAAGCAGCGCTAGCTTGAGCGGCGGATCCCGGGCCAGCTGCTGATAGTGCAGTATGTCTTGGACTAGGTGGGCAGAGGGCCAGGATGTCTGGAGGAGGTTGCTGGTATGTAGGTTGTTGGGGAACAACTGGTGTAGAG
>JAPZPB010000057.1:0-85050 GCA_037952635.1 Bryoglossum gracile | reverse complement strand
TTTGGTTTGGACTAGGTGGGCAGAGAGCCAAGATGTCTGGAGGAGGTTGCTGGTATGTAGGTTGTTGGGGAACAACTGGTGTAGAGAATCTTTGGTTTGGACTAGGTGGGCAGAGAGCCAAGATGTCTGGAGGAGGTTGCTGGTAGGTAGGTTGTTGGGGAACAACTGGTGTAGAGAAGCTCTGGTTTGGCATAGATGGAGACTCGCCGTGCTCAGCATCCACGATCCATGCACCATGTCTTTGCATGTTTAGAGCCCAGTCAAGGTGGCGTTGAGCTCGAGAAGGTACATGTCCCTCCGCCGAATCTCGAGACGGGAATAGTGCGGTGTTCGGAATATTATTTGTTGAACTGACCGGGATAGCAACAAACTCCCTAGCAGCTGACGAGTCTAGAGATTCTTCATGCTCGCTAGCCGTTGGCTCATGGTCAGCGCTTTCCATCGAGTCTTCAGTAATGGCACTAGAGTCTGCTGTATCTCTATCCTGAGTAATTGTCGTCTTCTTCCTTCTGTTGCGCTTCCGCTTCTTCTTGCCATCAACTGGCACAGCACTGGACCCGATATCCAAGATAGTGTATGATATACCCAGCGTGTCGACCACAGTAGTACCTTGAAGCTTGCCTTCAAGTGCTAACTCAACCATAGCATTCAAATCGACTCCTCCCGTGTCCGTAAACTTTTCCATCGATTCACCTCGAGCTTTGCGACGTTGTGCGTCTTTTAAGACTAGCATCTCCGGATCATGGGCCCTGTGACTCTTGATTGAGATACCTTCGGGGAGGCCGTCAATGATAGTGGAGGCACTACTATTGGAGCAGGCGGCTTCCTCGTACATGTTCGAAAGCGTAAGGTCTTGGAGGAAGAGCATCAATTTAGTATCCTTCAATGGGTCTGTGGCCAAAATCTTGCTGAATTGGGTTTCATGGTAGGTTATGGCATATGTCGCCGGCACCTTGAAAAGCCCGGGCGGTGCGAACTTAGGAGAAGGGACATTTAAGCATCTGCAGAGCTTTTCACATCGACAAACCCCACCCTTGAAGAAATCGAAGGGAAGATCACGCTCATGAATGAGTCCGGAGCCGTCGGGTCTAGGAGGAGATATAACTTAGTATACATCACTAGAATAGGATCGGAATGACTTCAAACTTACTCTGGACCAATCGTGTAACCACCAAAGAATCGGGCAGCTAAATCTTGAAAATCCTTCTTCAGGGGTGCGAGATAGTAATTTTCATTGAGAGCATCTGTCGAAGTTAGAGATCGCAGCATCTTACCAGGGGAAAACCTACCATGAACTGGCTTCCATGCAGCTCTAGTTCTGAGGTCCACAGCTGACTTCTTAAAATAGTTAACCATGGCCATGATGTTACCTTCTACGATGTAACCATGGCGAAAGTTGCCACGGCTCGTAATTTCCTCTTGATTAGCATCTGACTCCTTGTTCATCCCGTCGCGGTGGTTGGGGCCCAATAGGCGAACCATGTGAGAGAAAATCCCAGCATGGAATCCCTATAGAAAGTCAATAGATACGAAATGTAGACTAAGTACCAGTAACTTACATCCTCCATCTCCTCGTCACCAATTTCATCTACCTTATGTTCGGGGAAGCGCGTGGCGAACATGGATCGCAGACCATGCTTTCTGGCCCGGATTCCAGGTCCTGCACGGGCGCCCTCCATGGCAGCAAGAACACGTGCGAGTTGATCTAGTCGGAATAGTCGGAGTTCAGTCTTAGGTGCCCACAAATCAGAGAAACGTGGGGGTGTATGGGTAAAGTTAAGAACAGCAGCGCTTGGTTGTGGATCTTGAACTCTGGCAAGAGCGTTGGAGAAGCTAGTAGGGCGAAAGTAAATATTAGCCTCGCCAAGAGTTATGAACGCGAGGAAAAGACAGCATTAGAGCTACGGGAGCAGTGGGAGGCTCGCGTACCTATATTGTTCTTGCGGGTGGGCAAGAAGATAGAATAGAGTACCTGTAGGACGTGATACTGATGGGGGAAGAGTACTACAGGTGATGTGAATTTGTTCGTCTGAATCCTCAGTGGTGGGGGGGACTGAAAGATCGGTGCTGTCAAAGACCTCTCCAGATTGCGAGCGATATTGGCTGGATGGATTGGAAGTGTCTCTGCTATCAAAAGACTCTCCAGATTGCCAGCGGTGTTGGCTGGATATATTTGCGCGAGACTGGGAAGTTGTTGATAAAGAGGGACGTGACGACCAGCTGCGACTCTGGTGAGGAAAAGGAGGGGGAAAATAAGAATCAGAACGAGATGTTCTGAAGCCCTTCTGGGCATCAATTGAGTCCTGTCAATGCGGTTAGGTGCGTGGTTCTTGAACTTTGAGAGCGGTGGAAGGTGAGAAGCGCGGAGGAGGTGGAAGTGTGGAGGATGGCAGATAAAATATTCTGCCACCTTATACCACGTTCGGTTCTCAATGCTCCGCCTTGAAAAATCATTGCGAGCTTACCAACATAGCTACATATGCGCCGTTTACAGCGTTTCGACCGCGTGGACGAGGTGAATGTGATGGTGTGTGGTCGAAGGAGAGATGGTTTGTTTTGGATGGAGCTCGGTAGACGATTTCTTGAAAGGGAGGGAGAGGGTCTCGGCTAGCCAGGCTCACTAGCGCGGTGCCAGCACCCTCTCCCCTCCAGAATTCCCCTCGACATTCGCCCAGCAATGAATCATGGGTGATCCATTACTATCAGCAGAAGGGTCCCTATTAGCTGGACTCTCACCTGACTGGGTTCTTGGGTTTTAGCTGATTGATAATGCAAGTCCGGTTCTTGTCTCCTTTGATACAAATATCTGGGTACTCAAACAAGCAGAGGCATGTGCACTTCACATAGATTGCAGTTGCAATACAGGAAGTTGCAAAGAAGATCTGGCATCATGGCAAGACTTTAATGAACAGTAGCAAGTGCTAACCAGAGATGAATAGCAGCAAGGGTCCTTTGATGATGGTAAAGGAGTGTCTGAATTCAGAATGCCCACAGAGTGAAGGAGAGCAAAGACAGGCAAGACTCAATGAAGAATGGCCTCAGGGTGTGGCTGAAAAGTTTCAAAGCCATCAATCTTCTGATGCTTCTAATTACGTACCCCAGACTATGCACAATAGCAACTCGGGCGCCGAGTCTCTGGTCAAAGCTAAGTGTGCTTACTGATTCTATGGGCTAGCAACAGCGCTGGTTGTCGATAACTTATAACTAACACTTCTCTTCAGAAGAAGATCTGCATTTGGCTAGATATATGCTGGAGGGCGGAGAAAGAGGAAGGGAAATAGGAGGTTCGTGTCGGGAATGTTTGGCAGAATCATTACTCAACGATCAGACATATCACGGAACGCAACAAGATTATATAACCAAAAGCCCAACGTCGAAAAATAGATGACTTACACTCAAGGCACCTTGTGGCAGTGCTATCATTGAAAGGTGGAGGTGATGTGTTCCAGTAGGCCAGTTGACCTGTTATAGCGAAGAGCCGAGTTACCTCGATGTTTCAAGAGAATGGCGACGTATTCTAGCCCTCGGTGTAAATAATAAGTGATCCATAGATCCTAGAGACTTATTGGCTAATAATTATAAAATTTCCTTGACTAGTAGGACCTCGAACAAGGGGGGGGGACATGAGGGAACCAAACTTTCTAGATAACTAGGACTGGAATACAGCTAACAATAATGACCAAGATAAGGTGGGTGAGTAATGTAGACTAACTAGGACTCTCTGTGCCCACCTCACAGTCTTTGAATGAGACTAAGGAACATTTGAAGTCTGGAAACATTGCTGATAATATGATTGTGCTGGTAGGGAGCAGGATCATGTTGGTGGGTGATGAGAAAAGACATTCTAGTAGAATATGAGAAGGCGGGCTAGGTTATCGGCAGAGGTTTATAAGAAGCGTATAAGAGCAACTAAGGTGGTGTGTTAAGCTCACATATAACGATAAAGAGAAAGGAGATTCAAGAAATTCGAAACTGAGGTTGTTGTTGGGGGGTAGGATGACAAAGCAATATCACGTGGTGTTTTTAAAGAGCCGTATGCACTTTGGTACCTAGTTTCAAGCAGTGTGCTCTAGTTTATCTTAGTTACCGCTACGACAATATCAACTTCTGTCGCAAACCGCAAACCGCAAACCTCGAAACTTTTACACTCAAAAGAACTCGACAACGTAATACTTGAGCTTGCTCTTGCAAGCTGCACCCTCTATTTGTCTTACAAGTACACATCAAAACTTTCTGCGAGCTTTCGCATAAATATCACACACCTAATCACTATGGCGGATCAACCCAGCATCACATCGATTCTGGCCGCACTAGGTATTCATTATTCCTTGAACCTCCTAATGAATGATTGATTAATCTTTGAGTAGCTGCCCAACGCCCAAACCCGACACCCGCACAAAACCAGCAACAAGCCTACCCGCAACCCCCTCAACAGCAACAAAACCCATACGGAGCTCTTGGTGGATATTCCTTGCCGCAACCTACAAACTCAGGTAGTGTGGATCTTAGTAGCATAAAGCCTATCAACTCTGGAACTGTCAGTATTGCAGATGCGATTGCCAAGGCGAAGGCCATTGCAGCGGAGAAGGGCGTATCATACGACCGAGCCCCCCCTTCCTATGGTGGTGGACAGGATCCTCGTGGTGGACGACCATACCAGGCATCTAGGTCTCGATCTCGATCCCCTCCCGCACGTAGAGATGCTTTCCGTGATAACTTGAACCCATACAGAGATGAGAGACGAGGTGAGCGAGCTCCAGTCGCACGCGATTATCGTGAGCGCTCTTTCTCCCCAGGAGGGCCTAGAGGTAGGGCACCTGGTGCATTCTCACCTCCCCGTGGTGGAAACGGCTATGCGCCTCGTGCCCGTTCACCTGCAAGAGGAGGAGGAAGCGATGAAAATGTCGAATCAATCGAAATCGAATCAAGTCTTGTTGGATTGATCATCGGAAGACAGGGAGAGAACCTCAGACGTGTGGAATCAGAGACTGGTTGCCGAGTACAATTCATCACAGGTCCTGATGAGACCGGTCCATATAGGCAGTGCAAGATTACAGGGAGCAGAGCGAGCAGGGCCAAGGCTCAAGCTGAAATTAATCGCATTATCGATGACAGTGGTATGGCTGGGAATGCCAGAGCAGCTGCAGAACGCCCGAGAGATCCTCCAGCTGGCCGTGCTTCCTCACACCAACCAGCTCTCCGAGATGGAGAAGACAGCATGCAAATCATGGTACCTGATAGGACTGTCGGTCTCATCATTGGTCGCGGCGGCGAGACCATTCGTGATTTACAAGAGAGAAGCGGCTGTCATGTCAACATTGTGGGAGAGCAGAAGAGTGTTAATGGTCTTCGACCTGTGAACTTGATCGGTTCCCGGGAAGCTGCTGCTCGAGCCAAGGACCTGATCATGGAAATCGTTGAGAGCGACAGCAAGACTGGTGGTGCTAGTAGTGCTAAGGAGCAGCGAGCTCCGGCTCAAAGAGATGCTGGCCGAGACGCTGGATACGGAGGCGGTCACAATGCTGCTGGTGGAGACAAGATCAACGATTCTATCTTTGTGCCCTCGGAAGCTGTGGGCATGATCATTGGCAAAGGTGGTGAAACAATCAAGGAAATGCAGGCTACTACTGGATGCAAAATCAATGTCTCACCGTCATCTGGACCGAGCGAGGTTGAAAGAGAAATTGGCCTTGTTGGATCTCGTGATGCTATTGCTGCTGCAAAGCGAGCTATTGAAGACAAAGTAGAAGCTGTGGTAAGTTACGCTTGAAAATTCTATTGATGTGTTTCTAATGATGTCCAGGCCCAAAAGAACGGCGGCGGAGGTAGTGGAGGAGGTAATAGCCGCAATCGTACGCAACAAAATGATTACGGAGACCGTACCTACTCTCAATCATCATATTCCCAACCCCAAGGACAACATTTGCAAGCACCCTCTCAGGCTGCTCCAGCTACTGGCGCCGATGACCCCTACGCTGCATGTAAGAAGCACATTTTCCTCCAAAAGCCGAGAATCACCCACTGACTTGTACTAGATGGAGGGTATCAGAACTATGTGGCTCTTTGGTATCAAGCCATTGCACAACAACAACAGGCAGGCGGGGCTCCAGCTGACCCTTCAAAGCCACCTGGGACATCGTAAAGTGACGGCAATGACTCGACCTTCGACGCCCGACATCATTCTTGACTGCATGATTCGCCTGATTTAATGCTTTCGCCTGAGATGACTGAGACCATGACTTCGAACGTGGAACGATTGACATACCTGCATGCACATGATGACCAAATTTCTTGATCTGTGGTCCTCATTTCATTCTTTCGTCTGTTTTGGCTGATCAACTACGATACCTTGACGTTGGATGTTGCTTCGACTTGACATGCCTCGACCTTTCGACCTGAATCCCTGGAAACTGCTCGCTGTTGATCTTGTCTATTGCATTGATCTCTGACCTTGCGTGCAATCATCTATTTTCAAGATACCTGCCTAACAAACATGATTGGAATGACTGCTCGCCTGCTTTTCCACACATGGGACCTGATGAGTGTATGCAACCACGCAAGTATGTTTGAGGAACAGGCTGTCGTCTGAGAATTTCATTTTCACTTTCCGATGCTGATGTACCTGGCTCACCTTGCCAAAGCTGATGCATGCCTATGGCTCTTGGTGACGCTTTACAAACTGCACTTACTCGATAGGCTGATAATTTGCTTCCTGCATTGGGTCGTCGGAGTTTGCCTGAGAAGGTTGGTTGATGGGTTATGGCACTGTGTATGATAGAGAAACTAATAATCAATTCGAAATTACTTCACAGTATTTTCTAACTGATGCCTTGAATCTGAATAGCGGCAGTGTTCGTCATTGATAATTGACTTTTCCCCTCCACAACTCTCTGATCTGGATTCACTCACCTAACCTGCATGCCTGACCTACCTAGGTAATTCTCCGCCTCGTGTCACGTGCAGTATTGCACAAGAGATTAGTGGGTCCTTCTCCTCAGCCTTCTAATCGCTTAGTTCCAGCGATTTTCGAGCTCTTGTTTTGTAGAACGCGTTGACATTTGCCAGCCTCGTCTTGGACATGATTTTTGACAGATCGACGTGTTTATGAATTGAACTTGTTTTCGTCTTCTGATTCTCCTAACACATAATACTCTTTCAATCTACACCAAAAATACCATGGTCCAAATCTCTGAAGTGAAGGGCAACGCCCGCGACAGTCGGACAGCAGCACATACACACATTAAAGGACTCGGTCTTCGTCCTGATGGAATCGCCGAGAAGCAAGCTGGAGGCTTTGTCGGCCAGGCTGCAGCTCGAGAGGTGAGATTGGTTCTGCTTCCTGCTTGTTGGCGATAACTAATGAGCTTTCTATTCAATAGGCTTGCGGCGTGGTGGTGGACCTCATTCGAGCACAAAAAATGGCTGGCAGAGCTATATTACTTGCAGGAGGACCTGGAACTGGAAAGACAGCTCTCGCACTCGCCATCAGCCAGGAACTTGGTACCAAGGTGCCATTCTGCCCCATCACCGGCAGCGAAATATACTCCTCCGAAGTCAAGAAGACTGAAGCCTTGATGGAAAACTTCCGACGAGCTATTGGTTTGAAAGTCCGCGAGACAAAAGAGGTCTATGAAGGCGAGGTCACAGAGTTGACGCCGGAGGAAGCGGAGAACCCCCTTGGTAGCTACGGCAAGACCATCAGCACATTACTAATCGGTTTGAAGAGCGCAAAGGGCCAGAAGAAGTTGCGTCTAGATCCCAGTATCTACGAGGCGATACAGAAGGAAAGAGTCACGGTTGGAGACGTTATCTACATTGAAGCAAATACCGGAGCTTGCAAGCGTGTTGGAAGATCTGATGCCTATGCGACTGAGTTTGACCTGGAGGCCGAGGAATATGTCCCAATCCCCAAGGGAGAGGTGCACAAGAAAAAGGAAATCGTCCAAGATGTTACTCTACATGACCTGGATATTGCCAACTCGAGACCTCAAGGCGGGCAAGACATCATGAGCATGATGGGCCAGTTGATGAAACCTAAAATGACGGAAATCACGGAAAAGCTTCGAACAGAGATCAACAAGGTAGTCAACAAGTACATCGACCAAGGTGTTGCTGAGCTAGTTCCCGGTGTCCTATTCATTGACGAGGTTTGTGGCATGATCTCAAACACCTCGTTTACCACTAACAAGGAAATAGGTTCACATGCTCGATATCGAGTGCTTCACTTACTTGAATCGGGCCTTGGAGTCCAGCATTTCGCCAATTGTTATTCTGGCTTCAAACAGAGGCATGTGCACAATCCGTGGTACCGAAGACCTGGTTTCCGCACATGGGATCCCCCCTGACCTTCTGGCTCGTCTCCTGATCATCCCAACCAACGCTTACCAACCTGACGAGATCAAGAGAATCGTACGAATCCGAGTTGGAGTGGAAGGCCTCGCAATCACTGAAGCTGCGTTGGATAAGATTGCAGACCATGGATCAAGAATTAGCCTGAGATATGCGCTACAGCTGCTCACCCCCTCTAGCATTCTGGCGCGAGTAAGCGGTCGCAATCAGATCGATGTTCAGGATGTGGGAGAGTGCGAGGACTTATTTATCGACGCCCGGAGGAGTGCAGCGATCGTAAACAGCGCGACTGCTACTGGTAATGGATTTATCTCATAGACGAACGCTTTACTGCGTTCACGGGCGCCAGCTTCTCAACTTGGTGATCCCTCGTTTCTCCAAAATTCGGTTCTTCGGCTTGTGGCGTTGCGGAATGAATGTCTCGGTGCTGCGTTTGTGATGGGCTGGTGGTAGGGCGGCAGTATCAAAACCAGCCATTCTCAGCGAATTCCTTCTAGAAATGTAAGAATATAAAAAGTTCGGGTCACCTAATCAATGCTCCATTATGAGAGTTGTTTACATTCCTCAAGAATATGCTTTCATTTGTCCAATTTCTTTGGTTTTAGTCAGTAGGGGATGAAGTACTTATTGATCCTGCGAACGGAAATAGTTGGGACAAAGAAAGTTGCCTGTGAAGCTGCGTCTCAAGACGGCTCTCCCGAGACAACAAAGACATAGCGCCTGCAGTAATGGCCCAACTAGCTCCTTTGGATGGGATGGTTGACTGGCAAAATCATTGTTTTCCTGCTCCTCAATGGGCATTGCATACAAAGAATTCCATCGTCAACAAGAAGGCCATTCATACCTTCTTCACCATTCAATGTTCTGTTTCCTTCCCCCCAGATCCTGTATCCCGACGATATCTTCCAGCATTCTGGTTAGGTATATCTGCAAATCATTATGCCGGGATCCAATGAAGTAGGCCGACCGAGCTTGGATACTCCACGGTCGCCAGTGAGCATCTCGACCGACTCCAGTCGTCGTGGCTCCTTGAAGCAGGTTCTTCCAGAAAAGCGTTCTGAGCCACCGACTCCCAACTCTCCCAATACCCGTTTGACAAGAAAGCGAGCCGAATCTTTGAATGCGTTAAGTGTGGAGGAGCCAAGGATTGGGGATCTGGCACTTCATAGTGCTGGCCTCAACGGACCCTCAATAGCAGACCCAGCACGAGAGCAGGTTTGTCTTTGTCAACCTGATCCTAAAATACCACGACCTCGAAATGGTACGTAATCGGTCTCCCTTCTCCTTCTATTTCCCCTGAGAAGCGTGCGGTCATACCGTGATTGGCGTCTTTTGCAAACCTGCACATTTGGCTCCTTTATGTTTTACCCAAAGATTCTTTGACTACGACTCGAAAGACTAACAGTTCTTTATAGCTTTCATTCTTTACCGACAACATTATCAAGCCCAAGTCGTCGCCCAACACCCTGGACTTGCAAATCCTGAAATCTCCAAAATTATCGGTGAACAGTGGAGGGAACAAGCTCCAGAAGTGAAGAGTGATTGGAAAAGACTTGCTGAGGCATGCAACACTTCTCTAGATGCGGATAGAGGCAGGCTAACTCGGTTTTTGATGAATAGGAAGAGAAACAACGCCACCAAAGACAATATCCAGGCTATCGATACCAACCTCGCCGAGCAGGCAAGCCTAATAACTTTCGACCTCCATCCGCTACTGGCCCTGACGATCCTATACGCTGCCCGAAGTGTAACGGCCGCTACATATCTACACCAAGTACACCTCTGACACCATTCGCAGCATCCTTTGCTGCTGGTCTTCGGAACGATCGAGCGCTGCCTGCATTTACACCAGCTCGAATAACTGAGGCGGAGAGACCTAGATATCCTTTCCAAATGCAAAACACCAGGATGGATACGCCACGGCTGCCGCCTTCTCATCAACAGCAACCGCAACGACGACCGCAATACCTACCATCACTGCCTCTCCAAACCAATCGAGAACGAGACGAAGAACTTGAGCTCCTCAGTCCATCACCGGGTCAGAAACGTCGTCGCTACAACGAAGAGCTACAGCGTGGCTACGGAGCTTCTTCACCTGTCTCATACTCTGCCCCTCAGCAATTTGCTCGTAGTGGCCCTCCAATATCTGCTACTTACAGACAACAACTCCCCGGGCCAGGCATGATTGCTCGACCAGGCACAATGGGCCCACCACCTCCTCAATCTCCCATGGCCCAACATCCTCGGCATCAGTACCCAACTCGTCAAAGCACCTTCGACGAGTCTCTGCGTTTGCCTCCGCTCCAAACACAAGTCTTGAGCAACGGGTCAAATCTAGCTACAGCTAGACCTGACGTTCGAATGGAAGCTCGTGAGCAACAAGCTAGAAGCGTTGAGGCCATGGTGATGACAATACCCTATGTGAACAAGATCAAGGTCCTCACCAAGATCTCGCCTCCCCTCGCAGCACCCGCCCCAACAAGTCCTGCTCAAGAGATCCGGGGAGCAGTCGTAGCAGTCGAGGGTGCAGACAAAGAGCTCCTGGCTGAAATTGGTTCGTTCATCACCGAATATCTCCAAAAAGACTCGTCTTTTGCTGTCAAAACCTGGGGTGCTGTAGCCGCATTAAACCCACCGCCACCACCAACATCCAACACCAAAGGCTCAGAAGCCATGGAAGTCGACTCCACTCCAGCTACCGAAATCCCGGTGGCTACAACACCAATTAAGGAAGCCGAGCCTAAAGACCCGTTTGTCGAATACCTCTCCATAATCTCCGACTGGCACACCCGCTCTACCTCCATGACGAAATACATCACGACCTCCCCTTCCCTCTCCAACCCCACCTCCAAAATCCTCCCCATCGCCCTCGTTCCCTCCGGCTTCTCCCTCACAGCCTCAGACACTTTCGCTCTCCGCATCCCCATCAACGATTCTTACGCTCCTGTCGATCATTGGCAATGGATGGCTACACTGTGGCGTGGGATTGTAGGTCCGGATTTGACAATTTACGTGAATCATGTGGGGAAAGAGGAGATGGCGAAGTATAGTGGTGTGGAGATTCGGGGCGATTGTGCGGCGATTGTAGTTAGGGTTTTAGAGGGGCAGAAGATGGATGAGAAGACGACGCGGAGATTGGGATTCGAGGTTGTGGAGTTTGTGAGGAATGTTGAGAGTGGGTTTGCTAGAAATTAAGAGATGGAAAAGTAGAGTGAGATGGGTTGTTTTGGTTCGTTGTGTGGATTCATTTTGAGTTCTATGTTTGTAATTCTCAGAGAGAGTTTGTATTTGAGCTGGAGAGAGGTTAGAAATACTATGAATCTACCACTTTGGAAGACGAGTTACTCATTGGATCAGATGAGAGGTCCCAGCACGTCCATAAGAGACAGTCCGAGACGAGACAGGAGCCCTCTCCTGGACGGAGTATTCTTACTTAGCTTTTTGGAAGAGACGAAGACTTATAGTGCGAATCGCTGGATAAAGGAGGCAAGGAATCTCCGGCTTTCAACTCTGAGTGTTACTAATGGGGCGAAGCTTTTGCATCTGAATCTAAAACTTGACATCTTGGTACTAACTACGGAAATCGATAGATCCATGTGCTGTCTGGCCTTATCGAAGCGTGCTCTTCGGATTTCAATCTGGCTTCCAAGTTCAAAGGATCTTCTGGTAGATACAATAAGGGACTAGCTGAACAACGCAGCATACATGTTGAAAATTCCTCATTCTTGAATAAGCGGTGGACCTTGAGCCCCTTTCTTCAACTCTCCCAGCTTTGAAAGCTTTGGAAATGGTTCTTGGGGTTCAATCTTTCATTTGACCTTGAAATATTTGAAGCAAGAAAAAGAGCTGTTAAATTCAACTTTTTGAAGTTTATGATAAACTCGAGAGTGAAGATAACCGCTATTTAGAAAACTTAGAACCTTGGTTGACGGTTCTATCTTATAGCCGAACGATCCACTTAAACTGTCGCCTCATCCAATGAAACCAAAGATGACTTACGCGCAGAGCCTCAGTCTAGATTATTTACAAATTTCAAGGTGTATCACCACTGCGAAGTACCTCACAACCACCCCCAATCGCCGCTCATCGAGCGAAAGAAGTCACCGAATGCATGCCGTAGCTCTTCAAGCCTTTCGAACGGCTCAGAGACCGATTGCTAGACGTGCCTGCCGATTTATTGGCGGCTCTCGATTTCCTCTCTCTCATCGAAATTTCCACCGCTCTGCAATATCCGGCCAGGCACCCCAGACACCTCCGGCTGCAGATGGCGGTGAGAACCCACCACCAGAGTTACCGGCAAACGAGAAGGCTGCGTCAAAGTCGGAATCTGAAGAAATAGAGGGTGTTAAGGCAACAGGGGAGATTGAAGATACGGTCACACCAAGAAGGAAGTCTAGTGCAGGCCGGATAAGAACAAGGAGACCAAAGCAACTGGAGGGTCTGCCAACATTTGAGCTACCGCCATGGTTTATGGAGAAGAATGTGAAATGCCTGGGCAACCCCAATATTAGCGGATCTCTGAGTGTCTATGACGAGGGGACCGTGAACGCCAGGAAAGAGTTATCACAACCTGCTTTTCAAACAGCTGGCGTCTCCGAATGCGGCCTGACTCCTATCGAGTCTGCCAAGTACTCGGTACATGTCGATGTATATAGGGAGATTTTATCAGCACTTCGCGCTGGTCTAGCTTTACGGCCACCAAAGAATACCAGTAAGCCAATACCAAGACCTGTCACTGTTTTGCGTAGTCCAAAGGATGGTGGAGTGTATTACCTGGATTCGATTGTTGAAACTGTCGCTGCAAAGCTTGGTGCAGATCTTGTTCGGATAGATGCACAAGATATTGCACAAATAGTTGCTCCTTACCTGGACGAGAACTTGGCCTGGCATCAACCTAAAACGGGAGCATTATCATATGATGCGCATAAAGCGGGTGGGAAATTAGAGGACTTCGACAAGGAGACTGATGCGGAGAAGGAGGAAGCGGAGGACGCAGAAGAGGATGAATCCTCACCTTTTGGATTCAACTTTTCCAAATTTCCAAGACTAAGAACATTCTCTATATTAGATAAAATCGCCAAAAGAAGTGTGAGCTCTACGAGTGAACCCTCAACTCCAAGAGCATCTCTCTTCTCTATTCCTGGACTTGGGCTACCTGGTATGAACGCGAAGCCTGGCCGCATGGGGGACTTCCTCTTCAATCTTAAGCCAGATTCCCAAGGACAACAAACTACGGGGTCGGCAGACCGCAACGAGCAATGGAATGATCTCAAATTTACCGCAGCACTTGAAGGAATGATATCTGCTGCAGACGCCAAGCGACCTCTAAATGAATTTGGTAGTGGAATAGAGGACCAACTCCAAAGTGTTATTATCCAAATAAGAGACTACAGCGAGCTAGAGATGACCGAAGAAGGTCCCGAGCTGCTTCGCCGACTTCGTGACGCAGTCAATAAAAAATGGCAAGGTGGGAAGAGTATTGTATGTGTTGGAACTTCGGCCTTTGAGTGGGCAAACCAAGTTCTCACAAAGTCTGAAATCCAGCATTTCCAGGCAGACATGACAAGCAGAGGAGGTCAGAGGACAATTTATGTGCCTTCAGATCACCGTGAAAGTCAGAATCTGGCCTTTGAATCCGACGAAAAGGCACGAATTCGGGGGATTAACATCCGCCACATCGAGGACATGATCTTGAAATTGGCAGATGGAACCCAAGATTTGACACCAGATTCCATCGATATCGAAAAGGATATTGACAGTGCTGTAGCCTTCTCGTCCGGAATTGAGGATTCAGTGTGGGCATACCCTCGAGTCCACAGACTTGCTACTACAGTTCTAGGTCTTGAATCGTCTCTAACCACCATAGATGGTCCGGTTTTCAGCAAGGCCCTTAACCTTCTCACGAACAGTGATGAAGCGAAATTCTCGTGGGGAGCGAAGGAGCTGAAGGCGGAGGCAGACGGGGATGTCAAAATACTTTCTGACGAGCAGAAAGCTGCGCAGAAGTATAAAGAAATCGCACGGGCCTGCACTCCCCACGAAAGGAAGTTGCTAGGAGGCATCAGAAAGCCTGAAGACCTGCGTACTACATTCGATGATGTCCGAGCCCCCAAGGAGGTTGTCGAAGCTCTCAAAAACTTGACTAGCCTATCATTACTCCGCCCAGAAGCTTTCTCGTATGGCATATTGAAGGCGGACAGGATACCCGGTTTGCTTCTTTATGGTCCGCCAGGAACTGGGAAAACTTTGCTTGCAAAAGCGGTTGCTAAAGAAAGTAAAGCAACTGTTCTTGAGGTTGCTGGGGCTGATTTGAATGACAAGTTCATCGGAGAAGGAGAGAAAAACGTCAGAGCGGTTTTCAGTCTTGCAAAGAAGCTCTCTCCCTGTGTGGTCTTCATTGATGAGGCAGATGCCATTTTTGCTTCCCGGAATGCCATGTCGAATCGAACCGCCCATCGCGAGTTGATCGTAAGCATGCCATCTTTTTCTCATTCTTCTTGTTTACAGTAACTGCCTACCAATCTATTCCTGAACGTCATTCGAGTTACAAATTACTAACTCATCTCAGAACCAATTCCTCCGCGAATGGGACGGGATGAATGACATGTCCGCCTTCATAATGGTAGCCACTAACCGCCCCTTCGACCTCGATGACGCCGTCCTGCGCCGCCTCCCCCGCCGCCTCCTCGTCGACCTCCCCGTGGAAGCCGACCGCGAAGCTATCCTCACTATCCACCTTAAAGACGAGATCCTCGCCCCCTGCGTCTCCCTCTCCCAAATTGCCAAGGATACCCCCTACTACTCCGGTTCCGACCTCAAAAACGTCTCCGTAGCAGCCGCTCTCGCCGCCGTTCGTGAAGAACAGGAAGTTGCACAGAAGCATGAGGGAGAAGAACCATATGTCTATCCAGAGAAAAGGACACTGCGGAGAGAGCATTTTGTAAAGGCGTTGGAGGAGATCAGCGCGAGTATTAGTGAGGATATGGGGAGTTTGAGCGCGATTAGGAAGTTTGATGAGAAGTTTGGGGATAGGAAGGGGAGAAAGAAGAAGAGCGCAGGGTTGGGTTTTGGGGGAACGACGGTGCTAGAGAAGGATTCAGATAGTGTGAGGGTGAGGAAGATGACTGAATAGGTTAATTGGTGGGAAGGACAGGTGTGATGGACATGTATAATGAGTTGTAGTAGTAGTTAGACGTGAATAGACTCGGCTGTCTTGGGCCGTATGGGTATTATTTGCTGCAGGCTTCGTGCGAGACTCGACTCGTGGGTTGAAATAATATGCCTCCTGGTGATCTATTTTCAAGAGGTCTCCCTCCTTTCCGTTGCGGAAAAACTGAAATTGGCACGAGTCTCTGTTTGTATTCGGATCCCGAATTATCATCCTGTTTAGTGATTCAAGGTCGCTTAGAAATCCGAGACCGGGAGAGTTCTTTGGGCCAGCCTGGAAATTCAAGATTTCGTGAATATTGGAGAAGTCTGCATAGATTTAAGAGTTTGCGGATATTTGAGGCCTGTTGAATGATGAAGCTGAGGTGCAATAACAAGGTAGGAGAAATCATATGGTCACAAGTAGGTTGCTATTTTCATTGATTCATTTCATTCGTAATTGTTCGTTTCTACATCTACATGTGTGACGCTCTCCACACCACACCCATCCATAAGCATGTCCAGTTTAATGAATAACGATCTCGCCGTAGTCCAACAAGGTATCCTCGCAAGGGCGCAAACTCGCTCAGGTTAAGTCTCTGAAAGACGTTTCATCCGAATGCCACCCCCCCATATTCTCTCACCAGCCACTACCGTATAACCACCCCCCTCATAATAATCGGAGCCAATGCTTAATGGCGCGGGCCACTATGCATGAAACTTAAATGAGTGTATTCAGAAGATGCGTCGGGAGACCTAAATGTGGCGATGCTGACTCGTCGAGATAAGATTCCTCTGTTTGTTGAGCGGTGTATGCGAGACGACTGAAGCACCAATCGCCATCGTTCTCTGCAGACAAGAGAACGTCTGCAAGAGTGAAGTCGGATGCAATGAGTTTTCCGGCCTGCTGTCTCGGACCACCAGTTCTGACTCGGACGCCACCATCTGTGATAAGCCAGTTTTGCTCGATATCCTTCTTGATGTGGTCGTAGTAAGTATCGAATGATGAAGGTAACTCATCATCATCTGGGACGGGTGGGAAATGGACTAAGGGCGTGCCATTTCTCCAATGACTGATGATTCCTTGCTGGAAATTTGTCATTAGCGGAAACCAGCTATTAAACGACACGACGTTTTCGAAGCCTGCATATTGTTGTTGGAACTGAATAAAACGGCTGCGTAGCGGTTGGGCAACTGAATACCAGAACCGGAAGGCACATACTACATATCCTCGGTGCTCAGGGCCACACTGAGCGGCATTGCGGATCCCATTGACAACCGTCAGCAAGAGATAACAGAGCTGCGACCAAAAGTAACTTGAGTCGCCAGGCTGCAGAGGGGCGTCCCAATCTTCTGGCCTAGACGGATGGAAATTGCTTTCAATCATCTCCCAAACGTATCCTGCGATGGCAGCAAGGTAAGTGTTACATAGGACCCAACCACCAACGACAGGGGGTTTATTAAGACTGCCTCCCGCAATTGCTACAATGACCGGAGCAATATCTACTACGAGGTAGTTACAAAACGCACCGGATTTCTTCATCGCGTAGCGAAGATATTTGACGTCGACATAGTTATCACTACCCTCCAGATGATTAACGATCCATTGGTTCCAAAGATAATAGAAGAGGCGGTCCTCGCCCGAGGTTCCCTTTCCAAGATCCCGACATTTTGTAAGGATAGTAGCGGCATATAACATTGGATCGCTCTTACTTGGCTGGTAGAAGATTGACGAGGTTATAAAGAAGCCGAAACTCAACGGCTTGGAAAGGTTGCTGCCGTATATCTTGATGGGTTTGATGACATCTTGAACGAATTCGTAATATTCTTTGAAATGTTTCATATCCAGGCAATTAAGTTGACGAAGATTTCTCTCCATGGTTGCCAATATTTTATTCAACGTGTCGGCGAAGGTGTCCTGGAGGCGTTTATGCTCGTCACGGCCGATGAGAGGGCGTTCTCGATCAAGATGCTTACTATACATTGCAACGGCACCTGTGATTGAAGTTAATAACCAGCTGTAAATGGATTTACTGTTCACCCACGTATAAATTTATCTGCCCGAGATCTTCCGGTCGGGTCATCCTCTTCTTCGGGGCTCCAGAATCGATGGGAAGTCCACATTGCGTCGATAAAAAGTTCGCCGGATTCGCGCGGCAGACATTCTGGCGTAGCCATCAGTAGGAGCCATTCATGGAAGATGTGAAGTATTAATCCAGTCCTCTGTCACGGATTAGTCCAAGTTTTGGTCGCCTTCTTGGGATGACCTACCCAGAAGTCGGCTTTTCGCCTAAGAAGCTCAAATAGAAAATGTGGCCAGAGTCGTTGACCAATATCGAGAGCCTTCCAATCACTAGGTGAGAAGATGGCGGAGGAATAGCCAGCATTGCTTGCCGGGACAATGAAGTCAGTCAAATCCTGGGGCCAATGTTAGAAAATTTGCGAGTCCTAGCATAGAAGTAGCTGAAATATCTTACATTCCCATCCGAATGCTGCTCTTCTGTCACCAACTTCACCAAGTGTGCCCATGTTGCCACCATAGCGCATACATCAACTCTCGAGTTTGGAAAAACACCTTCCTTTTCGCATAAGACCTTTTTCATGACATCTAGGGCAGGGCTAAAGACAGTGCATACGAGCGGCTGCAAGAATTAGTACTCGATGTTCATGGGTGATGGTACGAGCACAACGGACCTCAATGGCTCGGTATCGCCGTTGCCACGCAATAAAAAGCTGCTCATCTTCGCTATCAATTTCCACCCCAGAGCGATATTCAGCGTATTCGTTTGGAGGCTCGAATTTTTCGATTGCGTCCAGGTAAGCTTGGATGAGAGCAAACGCCGAGGCTGGTACGTGGTAAAGCAACTTGGCCGTGATAGCTTCGTCATCTGCAAGAAGTTAGTTATTGAAGCATAGGCGCCTCTACCTTACTTACCAGAGAGAAATGCTGCTTGGGCTAATTCGAAGGTTGCTGCTACTTGGATGACCGTGATTCTTGTACGCACAGCAGCTCTGATGGTCCCAGTGGTTGCATTCATATTAGAGGTAGCGACGGTGCGAATATCCTGGTCAGAAATGCTAGAACTGCCGGGTAACATATCCGCCTGTGCTTGTGCATCAAACAACGCATTTTGGCACGATGCCATGAGCTTGCGGCAAATCTCATCGAGAGAACAATTGAATTCGAGTAATGAGGCTGGTGAGCTTTGGTGATGCGTCGCTACGAACCGACCCAAGCGTCCCACAGACTTTAGGTTGACTAGAACGGCCTCTCTGTGGGCCTCTCCCGCAGATATTAGATTCTCTATGAGAGACATTGGTGGTCTATTCTCGGAAGGTGTGGCCCAATAGAGAGTACAAAGCAGATCGTGGTGGTTTCGTAAGGACGCCAAGTCGTGTTGGCGAAGCTCGTCTTCTTTTGGATAATTTCGATTATGATTGGGAAGTAGCCGTGCGACTAGATTTCGAATGCTTTTGGTATCTTTTATTGCGTCGAAACTCTTGATCCCTAATGCAACGATTTTGAGGAAAATGTGCAAGCAAAGATCTTCTGGTTCAAGCTCGAGGCTAGGTCCGGCGTGGAGTTCCTCAAGAAATCGTGGGGAAGTAAAAGCCTCCTCGTTTCGTAGATGCGAGAGGTTTTGGGAAGCGAAAAAATCGAATAAGGTCCCGATTACACCACTGCATTTCCACCAGCCCCATTCTACCATCAAAAAATGACAGCGACTGATAATTGCCTTGCAATAATCATTGAACCCAGGAGTTTGTCTCGGATTAGAGGTGTACAGCGAGAAAACCTTCTTCATCAATTGTTGCGGCAGCGACCAGTTGTCAAACGTGACCTTTTTTCTCTGGCCGGCTATCACGACGCCGAACTCGTCGATTTCACAAAGAGGGAGGAGTGAAAACATGGAATACCACGTCTTCTCCATCACCCGCGCGTCGATTGTTTGTTTTACCTCAGCAGTCAACAGGCTCGAATTTGTAATGTCCCAAAAACTGCACCTAGGAATGCCGGCAGCGTCAAGGGCCTTCATCACAACCAACCAGGCCTGAACAACCCATTGATCAGATTGGATCCCTCGTTCACGATATGACAAGTACTGAAGATCATCATACAGTTTTCGGACAACAACTAGCCCTTGGTTGAGAAGGATACCAACACAGTGGGAGGCGAACTTCTTCAACAGATCTTCGATTTGATGTGCCGAGTTTTGTTGGTGATAAGTCCGAGTACCCCGAAGCAACGTCAATATGATCAGCAAAGATACAGACAACAATTCCGCAACCCGCCTGGGATGCCTATTGCCTGGACCAGCGCCAGCGGTCTTGAGGCGGCCAAGAAGTTCCTCGAAAACCTCAATCATTCTGGATACGAAGTTGCTTTGATGGCCGTGAAGGAGATCCGAATGGTGTTGTACATAATCCAGGACGGAATTCATGACAGCAACTACATCTACGGCTGACAAGACCGGTACGTGGGAGTCTGCAGTGAAAATTTGCTCCGAAATCCAATCAAAGCACATGCCAACTTCGGAGGAAACATTTTCATTCCAAGGACCCCACGAGAAGGCTTTACCGGCGAACTCAAGAGTTACAGGCGAGGGAACACCATTGAAGAGGCCCATGGAGTTGCCTGGCGACTTGAGAACTGTGGCTAGTCTTCCACTTCCAAGCAATGTGCTTTCGTGGAAGAATATACCAGACTGCAGAGGGAAAACGTCAAAATTGACTGGATACTTGGCACCCAAATTTCCCAGCCCGGATAATCTACTCTCTTGACCAGACGGCATGTCATTTGAAGATACCAGGAACTCCAGGATCAGGGGGTCGCTGGGTTGACGGTACATTGCGGCCCCCGTGTCAAGTCGTTGGGGTGGGTGTTTCCGTCTCCTGAAGGTGTTGCGAGGTCCTAAAGTATTTATGCCAGACTTCGCATCGGCATCATCAACAACTGCCTCTACTGAAGGTCTGACCACATCCTCATCAGCCAAGAAGCGGCTGAGCTGGAGATTTACTTGGGCGGTCGGTTGTTTTCCCCTAACTCTGTACAGGGCATCTAAAGCCTTCTTTGTGCTTTTGAAAGCTGTAGCTGCATATCGACGAGAGTACTCTGATTCTGAAGCTTCAAGCTGTGCCGGGCGTGCCGAAGTTTGTGCATATGTCCGGCTCTCTTGGTATATCTCACCCAGCCTGGAGCCCGAATTATGCGGTTGTAGGGTAGAGGGCTGGCGAGGAGGTGCTTTCTTTCTTCCCACAAAGTCATTCATTGACTGCTGCCCTCTCCTTGTGATTGTGATTTTCCGGCGCATGCCAGGGTTTTCGTCACTCGTTGGGCGTGGCCTTGCTTCAGCCTCAGGAGACCGCAGCCGAGCTTGTCGATTGTTCTCGATTTGGCAAAGAGGCATCCCTCGACATCCAATTCGACTGGCGTAGTGGCCATTAAGAATCTTTGGTTGTATTCTCCCTTGGTTCCAATCTTGTAAAATTGATTGGGCATCCTGGGTATCCTCGCGATTTGCCAGCCTAATGAACTTCCTGGTTGGGCTTTGCCTGCCCTGCCCTTTCTTAAAGCGTGCTGTACGGGCAGCAATCTTGATAAACTGGGGAATAGGGGTCTCAGCTCTTTCAAAATTGTCCATGACATCCAGAATACCTAGTCTAGGAGGGGCGACTTTTCTTGAACGTCCCAGGGGCTGGTCGTTCTTCTTCATGGGTCGACGGGGAGCTTTGCTGTGAGTCCCTGAAGATTGCCGAGGCTTTGCCGTATGTTCCGTATTTCTCGGCTGCCGAACCTGTGGCCCTTCTTTCAGGGAAAGAGACGATCTCGAAATAACTTGTCTCTTTTTGCGTGGATGGAGACTTGTATTCTTTGACTGGCGCTTACGACCCGGGAGCATGGCATCAATTCTATCGTCCTCTTCTGCATCCCCTAGTCTTGACTGGTTGAAAAAGCCGTCTAACTCTGTCCGGAGACCCTCTCCTCCCATCAAGCTTTTTTCTTGCACGTCATCCTCCTCTTCTGAATCATCAGATAAGAACCGAAAACCTGCCGTAGTTGACAGGGATGGGCTTCCAACCGCGCCTTGTGATCTGGGCAGTGCGACCCCTCGTCGAACTGCAGTCTTAACTGGCGAGAGACTACGACCTTCTCGGTATGTAGGCATTGGAATCTGTGGTTTCTTCTGTTGTCGATCCAGCCGGAGATGGGAAGCAGGAAGCACTCCACGGAACCTCTTGCTTACTTGGCGAATTTGGACCGACTCGTCAGAGGAGGAAGAGTCAGGGGCGGAGTCTTCCTTCTCGCTGGCAAAGGGATCATCAGAATCGAGTTCCAAGAATATCAGTGTTGGTTTGGCAGTACTTGTTGCCGGCGTTAGAATATCCGTAGTTCCTTCAATCCTAAGTTCATCTTGACTGAGCCAGGACGGGGTCGGCTCCTTTGAAGCCGCAGAGAGCGCTCGGGAAAGAGGTGGTCGAGAAATTCGAGACGATGATAGGAATGGGGAACTTGTGACCGGTGGCGAGGCAGGAACTTCAAAGATATCAGTCACTATCAGGCTGCGTTGATCCTTAGTTAGCCGGCCTTGCTTCCCTTTTGACGAGTAGGATTTTATCCTATGTTTACGTAAAAGCTGGCGGATCTCAGACTGCTGGCGGGGTTCTGAATTGCGATTTCGAAGTAATTCATCAATTTTGGGAAAGTCTTCGTCCTCTTCGTCCTCGTCGCCTTCCTCGGTTGCTTTGATTTTCTGTACAACTCTGTTCTGTGTATCCTCCCCGTCTGGTTGGCTAGAGGGAACATCCCATTCAACATCCATGGTTTGACTCTCCTCTGTTTGCCCCGCATTTTGAGAGTCAAATTGTTGGGATTCTGGATCAGGAGATGCCGTGCGGCGTCGGTGGGTTGGCACTTCTTGAGATGAGGCAAGTCTAGTGGGCTTCAATCCGCTCTCCTTCAGTGTCCGCCTGTATTTCTCCTGTTCTAAGTGATACGGGTGAAGTTGGATAGGGTTTCGGTGACGAAGATTGCGTCTAGGATAGTTGGGTGACTCTTCATCCAAGGGAGAGAGTGCGTCAGGTTCCTCTGAAAGTTCACGGGGATGTGAAGGACCAGCTTGAGTATTGCTAATTTGGTATGGTGGTAGAGTCGGCTGGGGGGTTGGCGGAGAGGAGAGTAAGCTCGATGTTGGAGATGTAATCCGAATATAGCATTTGGAAATTTCGTCCTCAACTGGTGGCTTATTGTGTTGATCTCTGGTCTCTGGAACCGCGGGTTCGTCTAGATCTCCAAATAGTATGGGAACCTTGAAGGCTCTAGGTGATCCCGGAGAAGGAGGTGGGAATGCTGTTATTTCTACAGAAACCTTGGATGAAGTTGGCGACGGAGTATTGACCTCTGGCATGAAGTTCGCGAGTCCGTCCTGATTAATAGAGATATCTTGGTGAGTTATCTCGAATTCGTCCTCGGCCAAGTCTGCAGACTCTCCTTTAGCAAGGCCGACATAAATTCCAACTGGGTCTTCATTGCCCTGAAGCATGGAAGCTGGAAGGCCAGCATTACCATTTATTTCCCCTTCCTCTACACCATCTCCATCTGCATTGCCGCTCCCTGTGCTATGAGTGTCGAAGTCGTCTTCCTCATCGGAGTCGGGAACCTCCCCTTTCTCCTTCCAGTTTGCCATGGGTTCCAAGTGGCATAATCAGAGCATTCCAAGTGGGATATCGATTTTTAACATGGTTGTCGGAGAATCGTGGATTTTGGAAGTCCTTAACCGCGTTGGTCGACGCGATCTACGCTATTGGCAGACCCCTCCCCGGTAATAGTGGGGGATCGGGAAAAGGAATAACTGATATTCCGATGCACAACAACTCCCTCGAATATCACATTAGATGCTCCTAAACTAGATTCTGTGAAATAGTCGTCCGACGACAATGAGCAGAGTCCGTGGGTTATTTCCACTCTTCTTGGCTACGGCCTTTGGAATTACCAATGGTAAGTTATCGTTCTAGAGACAGTAGATGATAAAAGCCTAATGGTGTCAGGGATCTGGGCTTTTGGTCCGGCTTTTAAAGAGCAAGGAAAGGAGAAAGACAGGGAAGCAAAGTAAGTGCACCAAGATAGTTGTTTAATAAACTAATCCTTTATCAGGAAGATGGTAGAAGTGACAAACATAATTGAAAACGATCCTACCAAAGATGTTGCCAAAGTGGAAGGAGCCGCAAGCAGAGCTTCAACTGCAGAATCTGCGCTCAAGCCAACTGCACCAGCAAACTCTTGGTGGCCAGAGACTAGCTTCTGGTCAGGCGATAAAAGCAGTGCAGTCGAAAACAAGCAGGCCCCGGGGACTGGAGATGCTACAAAGTTTTCGCAGAAGGAGAGTTGAATATGGACAGAGGAATACTCGGGTTAAGGACAAGTGCAGTTGAAAGGGATTTGTTGAAAGGACCCAGAAGTTTTTTTTTAAAAAAAAAGGGCTGGTGGGCTTTAAATACTCGCCCAAAAACCTGGAACTAGATTTCGATTCAATCTTACAACTGTACGCCGCAGTTAGACAATGAAGCCGAAATACCTCTTAGGATCGGAAACCTGTGACGAAGATGCCTAAGAAATATCTGGGTCATATCCTTGACCCTACCGATATAAGAGCACGGAAGAGAAGAAATTTATGGGGAGGGTCTGGTTGGAGGTGGGTGTTGAGAGCCGTCGTTGAGAATTGTAAAGTTTGTGGAGGTTGGACGAAGTTTGGGAGAATTCAAGTAGACACATGGGTCCTCGAAACGGAGGTTCTGTTACCCTTTTCCATAACCGACATAGAATTTCAGACGAAACATCTGAAGAGAAATGCCTGGAACCGGTATCCTGAAAACTCGTGGCAGCAATATACATGTCTCCCCCTACCTGCCCCTTCGGAATTGAGATCTCGTACTGAAGACGGAAAATCCCGAGACAAGTTTCTTGCAAGGAGACCCGGAATACAAGTGTTAATGAAAGGCGTTGGTGGAAATCTGTCAAGAGGAAAGGTCTACTGAAGTCTCGTAGGTTTCCAAGGCCTCGTGTTACTGCCGATGCAAGACGGGAGGGTGTTTGCTTGAGGGGAAAGTGGTATTATAGAATGGCCCGGTCGAGTTAAGTGAAGTATCGAAGCTTCAAAATCCCATTACCGTTGCAAGTCCCGAGATTGGATTGGACAATGAACCCCAAAAACTCTCGTGGAGGTGGTTGGAAAAATCCTCCGAGCCCACAAGGAGATGAAGATACGTTTGATTCTGAAAGTTTCTGGCTTTTATCTACGCTTAGATCTAAGAATCCGGGCAGAACACCTGCTCTAAGAAGATTGCACTCCCATATATCTAATCCCGTATACATGTGTTTAGACTTTTTCTATGTATATAATGCTCTCAAATCAACTGTCTATCCTAGTTTCTTTGGTACCTAATCTTCTACTCGCTAGATTTTTTATATCCCTCGGATATTTAAAATAAATCCAGACTTTTATACCTAGTCCTGGATATTTTAATACAAGTGAACATGTCAGATGCCTTCAAGATTCCAAGTCTATTTAAATCACCTCGGTGGCATGTTCATTCAAACCCTACTAATAGCCGGATACCTTACTGCCCCAAAATTTGCTAGCCGTTCACACACACAGAAAGCGTTGGATTTCTCAAGCTTCTGTACTTTTATACCTCCGCTGTACGGAGGAGAAAAAACAGTCTGATATTGGCTCATGCACTTTGACATCAGATCATACTCCGTTTGAAAACCCACTCCAAAACCTCAAAAAAATTTCTAAAACTTGGTAAAAAAGTTGATTTGGCTTTTGAAACGCTAAAATGTTTTGATTAAGTCTTGATTAAGTTCTGTTATTGTTGAAGTAAGGAACTCGATATGCCAAAATCGGCCGCTTATTTCTCTGACTGTAAATGATGTGGCCCGTGCCCACCCGACGTCATTGATGAATACAACCCCTCCAAGTTTCACTGTGTCATGTATGTACAGCCTTTGCAGGAGCATAGGAAAAGTTGCCTTGGTAAAACCCCAAATATTCACAACCATGTCTTCATCTGCAGAGAAGGGAAAGTCTGAGGAGCAAGACCTCGGCTTAATCCTCTCAACTGAGGAAAGAGTCGAGCTCACTCTTCTGATTGCCAATATTACAGAAGCAATGCGCAAGCAGATCACAGATACATTCGATGCCGCAATCACTTCAGGAAAAATACCTCAACAAGCTCTGAATCTTATAGACAAGAATCCCAATGTCGACGACAAACCACATGAAGAGACTGGGGAGGAGGAGAGAGCTCGAAAGTTAACCGAAAAGCGTGAGAAAGAATTGTCTCTGCCGAAGATGATGGAGTTGAAGCAGGAGGCTTTGGAATTCTTTGATAAATGGAGAGAGTCTGTGATTTCGAGGGTCGGGTCTACGGTAAATAATCCGGAGAAGGTGGTGGAGGAGCAGAAGGAACAGGCTACTGCGGATGCCACTCCTGAAGTTCCCCCAAATCCGGAGCCGAAGGTTATTAGTAAGTTTAGGGACAGAGGATGTATTTGCAGCTGATAATGAAGCCGTCTAGGATCTAATACCAATATCGAAGAAGCGGACGCCGCGCTAATCAATCTCTACCCACCAACATCCACCTCCTTATACTCTTTACCGAAAGAAAAACGAATCCTCCTCCTCAACTCCATGCTTCTCCTACTACTATCACTCGAACATTACATTGCACATTCTCGAATTCTCCTCCTCCATATATCATCCTCCCTACATCTGCCGTTACACGTCCTCACAGAACACGAAGTAAAGGTTGCGCAGGGATTGCTTGAAGCAGCTAAGCACATGTCTGGTAGTGAAGAGACACAGAAACGAAGTGATGACAACAAAATAGCACGGATATGGAAGGTAGGCCTCGCGGGTGTAGCTGGTGCTGCTGTGATTGGCGTCACTGGAGGGCTAGCTGCTCCTCTGGTGGCAGGTGCAATTGGAACTGTTATGGGAGGCCTTGGCCTTGGGGCTACAACCGCAGCAGGATTGTTAGGAGCTTTGGCCGAGAGTGGTGTTATCGTTGGAAGTTTATTTGGCGCTTATGGCGGTCGAATGACTGGGAAAATGGTTGACGCGTATGCTAAAGATGTCGAGGACTTCGCTTTTCTACCATTGAAGGGATCTAGGCACCATGATCCATTGCCAGCGGACAGGCGACTAAGGGTGACAATCGGTATCAGCGGTTGGCTTACTCAAAAGGAAGATACCATCACTCCTTGGCGGGCACTTGGTCGTGAAAGCGAGGTCTTCGCCTTGAGATGGGAATTAGAGGCCTTGACTAAACTCGGAAGCTCCTTGGAATCCGTGGTCAAGAGTGCAGCATGGTCGATAGCGAAGAAGGAAATTATCGCCAGAACCATATTTGCAAGTTTACTCGATGCCCTTTGGCCAATAGCACTTTTGAAGGTCTCAAAAGTTGTTGATAATCCGTTCTCTGTGGCGAAGAACCGAGCTGATAAAGCTGGCATCATTCTCGCGGATGCCCTCATCAATAAGGCCCAGGGAGAGAGACCTGTGACTCTGATTGGGTACAGCTTGGGAGCTAGGCTGATTTATTCCTGCTTGATGAGTCTTGCGGAAAGACGAGCCTTTGGACTAGTGGAGTCCGCAGTGTTGATGGGAGCACCAGCTCCTAGTGATGCTGCTCCTTGGCGGGCAATGAGAAGTGTTGTTTCTGGCCGTCTGATCAACGTCTATTCGGAGAATGACTACATCCTGGCATTCCTCTACCGAACGAGCAGCATCCAATACGGTGTTGCTGGTATTCAGGAAGCACAGGATGTAACTGGAATTGAGAACATCAATGTCTCTGAGATGGTCAGTGGACATCTGAGATATCAATACCTCGTAGGAAGTATATTGGAGAAGATTGGCTTTGAGGATATTGATGTTGAGGAGGTTGCGAAGGAAGAGGAGACTCTTGCACTGCTCGAGGAGGAAGAGAAGAAGGAAGAGAGAAAGAATGAAGGCAAGAAGGTTAATGCGGATGAGGAGGTCAAAGTGATGGAGAAGGAGGTTAGGACAAAGACGGATCAGACTTTGATGAAGAGAGCGGCCGAGAAGTTCCACTTGGGATGAGTCTTATGATGAAAAGAGCATACGATACCAATATATATACTAATACATAGAGGAATATAATGAGAGAAATTTTGTACATCAAAGCACAACATCCGTAATCTATATTTCTATTGTGCCATGTGGAACTCGAGTCTCGCAGTTTAATTACGCCGAGATATGAGAACATCTTTAAGCAACTGAGATTCTTAGTTCAATTAATATGTTATTTCAGCATCTCATCATTTGCCCCAAGGTGTCCCCCAGTAGTGAGTCCGCTCCAGCTCTGCCAGCATCACATCAGTTCTTCTGTCTCAGCCTTCCCCTCCTTGGTGGCTGCGACCTTTTCGAAATCCTTAATACTCATCGCATTACCCCTCCCGCCATCCTCACCCTGGGAACTAATCGCCCTCTGCGCGCTCCCTTCCCTGACCTCTGCCCCCTTCCCACTCCGAACTACAAAATACCTTCCCCCATTATACTCCACAGTCTCATTCGCCGTCCCCAACACATTCCAATCCTCCACCACGCTGATCTCCTTCTCTTCCCTCAACCTCGAATCTTTCTGAACCCCATTTCTCCTGCTGGCCGTCATCATTTCCTCCATTGTTCTCCTCTTGGGTCGACGATTCCGGCCTACGGTTTCTTCGAGCTTGAAAGCAGGCCCTAGTTCTTTCATGCCGATTGTGAGGGCCGCGAGGCCTTCTTCCGTTTCGTCGCGGATGGATTGGAGGGGTTTTATGTTGGAGGTGTCCACGGCTTGGATAGAGTGGAGGAAGTGGAGTTGGGAGTGGAGAGTTGAGAGCATGGAGGCTTCTTGCTGGGGGGAGGTCGGGAGGGGGAGGGCAGAGAGGCGGAGGAGGTGGTGGAGTTTGGCTGGAGAGATCTCATCTTGTGGGGAGAGGGGCGATGAGGCGACGAGGGAACGGACAGACCAGGTGGGTTTGGAGAGGAGGGCGTCGAGGTCTGTTTTGGGCTTGGATGCAGGTGGTTCTTTGGAGGGGACGGCGTTGGTGACGGGTTTTGATTTGGGTGGAAGTTCTGTGCTATAGGTACGAAGTGCAGCTGTTATGGGCTGGGAGCGGGAGCGTAGTGCTTTGCGGAGGGAGGCGCGGCAGTTTGTACAGATGTGGTGGGACATTTTGAAGTATTTGGTGTTTTTTCTTGGAACGTTAGTGTTTGAGCTGAGCTTCCTGGGTACTGACAATGCACAGAGTTAGTTGTGGAATCAGGGCTTCCGCTTTTCTTACATTAGCGGGTCTAAAGTAGAACGGAAATTGTAGAAATGATTGCAAAGTTCCCAGAATTTTGCGAGTGGAGGGGTTCAGGCCTTGGAATTACCCGTTCAATTGTGTTGCTGTTTTCTGTATCCAGATTCCGAGCTCTGAGGTTGAAGCCCAGAAAATGGCGCTAGCGATCGCGACTCGTCAGGTCAGGACTTGACACATGTTACACTCTGCGCCCTCTACGCAACAACAATACCCTAATCAACCTGGAAAGATTATCAGCCGTCTGCACCTCTGGAAATCATCGTAAATCAGTAAACATGGCTCAGGATCCTCGCGCTCTTCTGCAAAAGGTAGGCAGACTACCCCGCCATCTCGCGATCAGCCGGTACTGATACTTAGTAGGCAGGCAAAGCAGTTCAAGGTGCTGGAAGTGGGTTCTCTCTTTTCGGTGGACGACAGGAGAAGTGGGAGAATGCCGCAGATCTATACACACAAGCTGCGAACGCGTTCCGTATGCAACAGCAAAGTATGTCTATATCCCACCCCTCCAAGGCACCTCTAACACGTTCCCAGACAAAGAAGCTGGTCAAGCATTCGAGAAAGCGGCCAGTATCCAGACTACGAAGTTGAATGAGCCAGATGATGCTGCAAATACGCTCACAGAGGCATTCAAGGTGTACAAGAAGACGGACCCATTAGATGCAGCTAGATGTCTGGATGTTGCGATTAATCACTATACGTCGAAGGGAAACTTTAGGAGAGCGGCAACACACAAGCAGAATTTAGCAGAGTTGTATGAGACGGAGGTTGGGGATGGGAAGAAGGCTATTGAGAGTTACGAGTTGGCTGCTAGTTGGTTTGAGAACGACAATGCAGAGGCGTACGTTTATTTATATTCGAGTGAAATAATGCTAACGAGAATAGACTGGCAAATAAGCTCTACCTGAAGGTTGCAGATCTCGCTGCTATTGAGGCCGACTACTACAAAGCGATCGAGCAATTTGAGAAGGTCTCGGCCTCTTCTGTTTCCAACAACCTGATGAAGTGGTCTGTAAAAGATTACTTCCTCAAGGCAGGTCTCTGTCATCTCGCAGTCGGAGACCAGGTAGCTACGGCTCGTGCGATCGAGAAGTACAGAGATATGGACCCGACATTCCCAAGCACAAGAGAGTACCAGCTACTAGTTGATCTCTCGGAGAGTGTCGCGGCAGGCGAGCCGGAAGCCTTTGCGGGTAAGTTGTTCCAGTATGATCAAGTCAGCAAGCTGGACAAGTGGAAGACTACGATTCTGTTGAGGATCAAGAATGCTATTGAGGAGGGAGGCGAGGATTTCTCGTGAGTAACTGGGGCTGGGAATCATGATTGCTGGCGTTTGGGTACAGGTGATGATTTTCAGGGAGACTCTCACATTGCATGGTGTTGCAAGTCCCGCAGTGGGTATGAATTATTTCAAATCAGAGACCTGGAGGATTACGATGGCCTTGTGTCCTTGTGTGGTGAGTTGGGCTGGAACCAGCCACATTACTAGGTTTTGCGGGACCGGATAATCCTCTTACCCATTGTTTTTTGATTTTCTTCTCTTGGGTCCCGGAATTTGTATCATTGGGCAACAAGACCCAGCTACTATTCTTGAGATATGGCTCCCAAGACAAGCGCAGTAATTCTCGCGGGCTCAAGCTCCAAGTGGCGTTCGACGATGCATTGTGGCCCGTGCCTCGCCTCACCTCCTTCACCTCCCCTCACCTACAATATCAGCCTTCCACATCGACCATGCTGTCCCGCAGGTCTGGCTTCAGTCTCTAGCCGTCAAACACCGGTGGGATATCAAAATCCCATATCTTGGTACAGGGTTGAGACTGGAATCCTGGAAATCGTCACAAAACTGAAAGTCTTGGCTACATGGGCCTTGCAGCCATGTTCTGAACTTCCTGACTCAAAACAAGCATCTGCCAGGGAAGTCTCCTCGCTTGGCTGCAGCACATGATGGATTTCCCAGAAAGCGGCAGAGTTGGAGAGAGTAATCTGGGGTAGTCTTCGGGGGCAAATACTGTCCACACTCTGCATACAGTACTGTACAGTATGTAGTACAGTACATCCTGCCACGCCTGCATCATGGGCCCTTGGTTTCGGGGAGATTCCCCAGTTGAAGCTATGGTGTCGAGATTGGTTAGATTGAATGCCAAACCTGGCCAGATCAAGGGTCGCTCATAGGGCAAGTTCCCCGACCAAGATTTATCTTGATGCTCGAGTCGGCCACCAAATGCTCAGGGCCAGTGGTCTTTCGTGCCGTGGTGGACATCAGGATTGCCATGTTGCAGTCAGAGTGCCGAGATTGTTGAGACGCAGAGAGCATCCCTGCCCAAGCTCCTCATCTCAAGCTCTGGCTTTTCTGACCACCTTCGTGCATTCATCTAGATCTCAACCAAATTCCATTAATCACTTGCAAAAAGGAATTATACGACCGAGAGAAGCCCTTGGCTGCCATGAACTTCACGGCTATGCCGAAACTCCTACACAGATACCACATACTATCTTGATTTCCTGGAATTTTCCTCATGATGCCCAATCATAATTAACATACTATGGCTTGTCGATCACTCATTCTACTGTAAGTGTTTTTTAGCGAGCTCTAGAGCGAGTGCTCTGAGAACTGCATAAACCATGGGGATGTGGCTTGAGTAGCACAATGAGGGGTAAAGCCCTACCGTCATAGGGGTCAGAGAGAAGTATAAGTCCCGATCACCTTCCTACGTAATTCTGATTTCTCAACCAGAAGTGTGGAAACCCATCAACCCCTCAGACGCCAAAGTCTTAGGTCGAATCACTATAATTTTGATTTTGAATTCGCATCACAACGAAGATCAGCAATCATGTGGGGCAAACAGGAAGAGCCCGAGTTGAAGGAGGTCCTTGACCAAAGGCGACCTTCAGCTGTTGAAGCTATGCAGAACACCCATCGAAAATCCGTTTCGAATCGAGGGCTTACCGGTGCCTCGGCATTGACTGTCAGACAGTCTATTTTTCCAATCACGCTTGTGACCATCCTTTTCTTCCTTTGGGGTAAGTCGTCTCATTCAATCTTGTCCCTCGCAGAGAGTGAGGCTAAGCTGACAAAATTCCAACAGGCTTCGCCTATGGTCTCCTCGATGTGCTCAATGCCAAATTCCAAACCGCATTGAACATCACAGCTGCCAAAGCTGGTGGTCTGCAAGGAGCTTACTTTGGCGCATATTTCATCGGGCCTCTGACCTACAGCGGATGGATCGTGAGGAAATTTGGGTAAGTCTCTTTGAGCTAGAACAGCTCTCAACACACTAACGTCCTCCTTAGCTACCGATGGACATTCATAACAGGCCTCTGCATCTATGGCGTTGGCGCCCTTATGTTTTGGCCATCCGCCGTCTATCGCTCCTTCGCAGGCTTCTGCGGTTCTCTCTTCATTGTCGGCTCCGGTCTCTCGACCCTCGAAACTTCAGCCAACCCATTCATCGCTACGTGTGGTCCTCCCCGCCTTTCAGAATTCCGTCTTGAACTATCCCAATCGTTCCAAGCAATCGGATCCGTCATGGCTCCTTTACTCGCTTCTAGAGTCTTCTTCGTCAAAACGGATCCTAATGATTTGAGCAAGGTCCAATGGACATATCTGGGTATCGCAGCGTTCGTTTTTTTGTTGGCTGTGGTCTTCTTTTTCAGTCCAATCCCCGAGGTTACAGATGCAGATATGGCATTACAAGCTGAACAGTGCTCCGGCTTGACTGGATACGTCGATAAGCCTATGAGACGGCAATACAAACTGATGTTTGGCGTTGCCGCCCAATTTTGTTATGTTGGCGCTCAAGTACGTTTCCTCCCCCTTCTCCTCCCCTCCTCATCTCGCTAATAGCATCCAGGTCGGTGTAGCAGCAAACTTCATCAACTATGCCCGCGAGTCCGCAGGCATCTCAGCAGCAGCAGCATCCGACCGCTATGCCATCGGCCAAGGTCTTTTCGCCATTGGACGATTTGCAGCCGCCGGCCTCATGATGTACGCTAAACCCCGACTCGTGCTCATGGTTTTCATGACCGCGATCATGGTTTTCATCGCCGCCGCAATTGGCGTCCACGGTGAAGGCGGTGTTGCCATGCTCTCCATCGTCCTGTTCTTTGAATCCTGCATCTTCCCCACGATATTCACCCTTTCCATCCGTGGTCTAGGTCGCCACACCAAGCGCGGCAGTTCCTGGATCGTAGCGTCTGTCTCTGGTGGTGCTTTATTCCCTAGTTTGACGGGCTTGTTGGCGGATAAGAAGGGATACCATATTGGCATGGGAGTGCCTCTTGTGGGGTTCTTTATTGCTTTTGCGTTTCCAATTTATTTGAATGCGTTTTGTAGCAAGGAGCTGGATGGTTTCCGCGAGACGAAGATTGGGTACGTGGATGAGGATGGGGTGGTGGGGGATTCAGCGAGGGAGGCGAGGAGAGCGAGTTTCAGGTCGGAGGAGAAGGGGGTTAGTGGTGGGTCGAATTCGGAGTTTAGGGAAGTTACTTCTATGAAGGAGTAGGTGGTACATGATAGGTAATAGGCAGCGAGAGATTGGTTGTGCTTAAGTAGTCAGTCCGACTAGGGGGACGAAGCATGTGGAAGGAAGTGGGGGATTTGATTTCATATCGTCCTATACCAAAACATTCGTTGTACACTTCGTACCCAGATAGCGAGTGGGGGCCTAGGGATGATGTTGACCATCACGTGACCAAGATAAATCGAAATTCTATTTTTGAGAAACCTGAATTGACATACCAAGAGAGAGGTGCGGATCAATTATATTCCTGAGAGGTTGAGTTAGTTTGGTGGACGGCAGGGATTCTTGCTTTTTTCGCAGGTTTGCGGGTTTGCGAAAGTTAGGAGTGTACGAGCACCGATGAATTGGGCCAGTATCACTCTAGAAGGGTGGGGGGGCGAGGGTGAAAGTAAGAGCTGCAGTTCCTCCTTATTTTCTCTCCTCACTTTTGGTAGGCATTTCTCCCTGATATCGACGAGACCTTTACACCTAGTTGATCTTTCAACATCGTGTTCCATAAATTATTTTTTTGCAGATACTGAGGTCCTTTCACTTTCGTTTGTTTTATTACAGGATTAGCAACACTTATATCTTTCCAACTTCTCAGAAGGGCTTACTACTCTTGGAACAGAGTCCGTCAAGTGATAGATAATGTTGGAAGCAACTTCAACCAAATTCGGATCAGAAAACACGTATCCCAAAAGTTGCTTCAATTGCAAAGTCACACTGCAATATGTGCGCCAGTGCAGAGAGACGTTTTTGACCAGCCTTCAAAGTCATCTTATCGAGATATCTAGCTGGCTTCGACTTGATGAAATAATTGGTCTGAATAAAAACATAAATATAGAGAGAGTGCAAATGCTTTGAAAGAGCTAGAAATGCAATTATCGTCGAAAGTCTCCCAAATTCAGGGGGGAAGTCCGACGCCTAAGCGAGACCAATAGGGATTTTCTCACCCAAAGCTGGCAGCTACACCCCACCCCGCTACTTCGCAGCTACTGTAATAAGTAGCTTCCTGCCAAGTAGGTACTTCTGTACCTTATCTAACCTCAGCTATAACTCAACCATCTTCAACCTTATATATCCATCCATCCATCCATCCGGCAATGTCTCACGAACACTCCCACGAAGGAGGGCATTCTCACTCTCATGATCATGATCACTCTCTCAGTGGTCCAGCAGTAGATCATGGACACACACACGAGATTCTGGATGGCCCGGGAAGCTACATGGGAAGAGAGATGCCTATCATTGAGGGGAGAGATTGGAGTGAGAGGGCTTTCACTGTGGGGATTGGAGGGTGAGCTGCTTTTATCTCGACGTTATCGAGCGTTTCTCGGGCACTCTACTCTCTCTCCTGGCCTCTGCAAGGCGGGGTAGTTTTGTCACGTGTAAAGGCATCCGGGCGTCAACATCCTGAAGATTCAAGCTGTTCTCGGATATTGAAGCCGTCTTGATTATTCAAAAGGGCGCAGTACTTGAGACTTCTCAAACATTCCAGGTCTTGTGGAAGTCAAGACTGCCAGGATAAATTGCACCCTTAAATGGCTGAGCTCTCGACCAAGACTCGAGGAAATGAACTTATTTGCATCTGATTTACACCTGGCATTACCCTATACATCTAGTTCATATTGTTCAGTGCCAACCGGATATAACTGGAGCTAATCGTTGTACAGTCCCGTCGGCTCAGGCAAAACGGCTCTCATGCTAGCTCTCTGTCTGGCCCTGCGAGAAAAATACGGCATCGCTGCAGTCACCAACGATATCTTCACCCGCGAAGATGCTGAATTCCTAACCAGACACAAGGCCCTTCCCGCCAACCGAATCCGTGCTATAGAAACTGGTGGCTGTCCTCACGCCGCTGTCCGTGAAGATATCTCTGCCAACCTCGCTGCTCTCGAAGATTTGCACCGAGAATTTACATCCGATATCCTGCTCATTGAGTCGGGAGGCGACAATCTGGCAGCCAACTACTCAAGAGAACTTGCCGATTACATCGTCTATGTGATTGATGTTAGTGGTGGTGATAAGATTCCAAGAAAGGGTGGACCAGGTATCACGCAGAGTGATTTGTTGGTAGTCAACAAGACCGATCTGGCAGAGGCAGTGGGTGCGGATCTGGAGGTCATGGATCGGGATTCGAGAAAGATGAGAGAGGGGGGGCCAACTGTTTTTGCACAGGTTAAGAAAGGGAAGGGAGTCGATCACATTGTGGGGTTGATCTTAAGTGCGTGGAAGGGCAGTGGTGCTGAGGCTGTCAGTATGGAGAGAGGTGGCCCAAAGCCTACACCCGCGATTCCTGCTTAGATTTTGCTTCTTGTCTCAAATTTAATTCCTGTCTTCAGCTTCTAAAATTAGCAAGCGACAAGAATGTGTTACCAGTTTTCAATGAAACGGGCTGGTCAGCCAAAACAAAGTTTCCCCAGGAAAAGCACCAACCCCAACTCCATACCAAATATTCCCCACGAGGGAAATACCCGAAGTCCATGTCTGTTTTGGAGATCATGCACCTTTCATCATGCTTTGGCATCTTTGCGTGCTGAAGTTTGATTATTTCGTTAGGTAAACCAGCAACGCATAGTCTCGTGGGGTAAGCGCCTGAATAAACATGTTTCTTTCGGCGGCATTTGAGATGACAGTTCTCCCGGTTCATGCAACCATCCGACTCACCCACACTAAAATTTATAGGTAGTAAAGGGCACCAGCATAGTTGAAAACATGGTTCCACACCATCCTCTTTGCGAATTTCTCACTGTCTTTACAAAAGCTTCAAGGTAGCCACTTTTTTTTTTTACCTCTGCACTCATCGCAGTCTTTCTACACACCTTTTCAACCAACGTCACTCGTTCAATCTGGCACTCAAAATGCAGACCCCCTCTCTCCTCACAACTCTTCTAATCATAACATACCTAACCGCCACCCTCGCATTCCCCGCCTCCATCGTCCGCCTTTCCAACGGTCGCTACGGCACCTCACCATCCCCACCAACACGCCGCGATGATCCCATGGCCCTAAACGAACGACGAGGCTTATCTGGTGAGGCTCCTGGTGTTGGGGATATACCTTCCTCGTCAGACAATTTTGCTAGATAGGGGGTCAGATGATGATGGTGAGAATGGGAGCGACGGAACTCGTGGAGATGGAAGTGATGGGTCAGATGGTTGGGGTGGGGATGAGAGAAATGGGTATGCGGTGGATGAAAGAGCAATTTTCATGGTGGATTTGAAGTTTCCTGATCCGCCGATTATTGAAACGACGCATCTGAAAAGGAGAAGATTAGAGGAGCCTTGGCCTTAAGAGGGAGAGAGGAAGTGGAGCGAGGAGAAGGGACTATAGACGCGGTGTCTCTTGCTGGTGGTAACAGAGACTGGGGTGAATGGGCGCCATTCATGGACTCAACAATTTTTACGGAGACGGTTGGAGAAATTTGGGAGGAGAGGGGGAACTGACTGTTACGACCTAGTGCCTCGTTGAGGTGGGGTGTGGTGGTGTGGTGGCATTCATAAGGCATGAGAAATGAGAAAATGATATGATAACGAAGTACCATAGTACCAAAAAGAGCTCAAGATACAAGCTACCTTCCATTTCCCCCAAAACCATCTCTACCATTTTAAAATTCTCGCGCCTTTCCAAGATTGCAAGACTCCATCCATTCCGCTCAAAACACGTTATGGGAAGCGGAAACCATTCGAGAAAAAGACGCGACTTCCTTCCCTTCATACAACAAAATAAGAGAGAAGGCTTCAACAACGCATCTAGCATCGACTATATGGTCTAGTCGTCAGGTCAAGGATGTGTTAAGAGGAGGAGAGCAAAATTGGACTTGTAAAAAACGTAAAACTGACGCGATAAGATATCACGAAATCTTGATAACAAAACAAATCGACGAGGAGTAGCACCATCGGGTGCGAACCTTTTGCTTCTTAATTCTAATTTTTTTTTGCATTTTTGTTCCGGAAGTTGACACGGCGGTGGTGAATTATTTACTGTTGGTTTTTTTTTAACGCAATGTTTAGGGCGCGATGTTGACTTGCTGATGGTGAGGGGGAAGTTAAGCGAGGGGAGGAGGAGAGGCAGGGGGTTTTTGTTTAATGAGATGCTCTGGAGAAGTGGAAGGGTGTGAAAATCGTCTGGTTACTTATGGGAGACGATCAGTGGGAGGCTTAAACTGAGAGGGGTTCAAGAGATTTATCAAGTTATGATGAAGGATGTGCGTTGATGTGATTTTTTGAGAAGGAAAAAGTACCGATCCATGTGAAATTATGTATTATGGAATATGGAACGAAGCAACACCTTTAGGCACGCAGAGCTAGAGTCCCATCTGATATCTCAGGGGTTTCAGAGCATTAAGGCCTCGTTATTATCCATCAAGATCAATCCCTCTCGACGAACAACATGTCCCGGACTTAGCTTAGCGGCACTTTTCTACCCTCTTAGACCTTCGCCTCCTCTCCCGATATAAACTTAATACTGTACTCCTTAACCGTGAGTTCATTATGCACAACCCAATTCTTATCCTAAATCTGCCCATTAGTCTTGACATTCTGGACATAGATATTCTCCTGCCCAAATCCCGCCCCGGCATCTCCTAAGTCAGTCCCATTTTAAACGCTGCAAAATGAGATGAGTGAAGCTTGAAAACAAGACAACGTTAAACAAGAAATGAGAAGGAATTCTCATCTTTATATGCTCGGGACTCGGGAGAGAGCTCCGCTGCGACAGGTACTACTAAATGAGCTCACCGAGCTGGAAAAGATAGATGAACACCTCAATTAAAGATCTTCCGAATGCTTGCCACCCGCATAGGGACCTCGCCGGACGCATCGGCCTGAACATAGCCAAAGAAATCAGATGGATCTCCGCAGAGCCTCCGTACGTATACTTCGTAGAAACCATCCCATGCTAGTGCCGATAATCTAAGCTGGGGAAACGTTACAACGCAAGGGAAGTTGAAGGATGGAAGATATATTCCGGCGGGGAGAACCTTGGAAACGACATAGATAACCATAGCAACAAAATCTGAATAGCTAGGAAGACCAGAATTCTCACACCGACGTAACGCTCCAGGACATTTCGAAGATGAATACTTCGTACCGCCAAGAAGATTGGCGCAGGTGTGTGACCAGTAATAAACCTAGTGTCTGTATTGCCACTAAGGAAAAGGGGTCAAAGCCTTGGCGCAAACCAACCTCCTTTCTCCGACGCGAACATCAGACAATCGTGAAACACGGCTCCTGCATTTTCCAAGAATCAGATGAGATAAGATAGAATCCAAAGTATTAAAGCTTATGTCGAGTACAATCTCTCTCTTTTTCTCCTCACATGTGGATTACCATGTTTTTCTCTATAATTACAACGTCACTCCTCTTTACCCGCATTTCAAGTGCTGGGGAACTTCTCGAGGTCGAATTCCAAGGGAACTCCAATTCTTGCAGCACTCTTGAGCATCCCGTTTTTGCCCCTAATTTTACATCTGAGCTGGTTATTGAAGAACATGAACATTCTTCAAGCTGCAGTCATAGCCATCCGGTCATTACACAATCTGAATTTTACCCATGGACTCGAGAACCCGAATGTATCACAGACGATGAGACATATCAAGACTTTTGCGTCTACACGAGCGAGAATTTTGCCAATGGTCGAGGAATTTCTCTTTTTACAACACCATCGATAGCAGCAAGAGTTGAGAGGCTACTAGCTTTCACCCAATCTGGCATTCATGACAATGCCAACAACTTCGAAAACCCTCCTTGGGAAATCAGAAATGTTCCCGGGCGAGGCAATGGCCTTTTTGCGACAACAACCCTTCATCGAGGAGACCTGATTCTGGCTGATACTCCAGTTGGAATTTACATGAGCGATGCTTTCTTTCCTGATTATGCCAATGGGTATGAGTATCTTCATAAGACCTACGATCACCTGCCCAAGGCGACTAGGGAGATTTTTGATCGTATGGGGATGAACTCAGTCGGGGACCATGTTATGGAGAAAATCAATACCAACTCCTTTGCGGGTGACTTTCAGGGAGCTCCTCATTTCATGCTGTATCCTGAGACTGCTGTGAGTTGAATCGAACCCCACACGTGATTTGACTGACCATTGTTCCTAGTTCATGAATCATGATTGCCGTCCAAAGTAAGTATTCTATCCTCTCGAGAGATGAAAAGAAAGCCGACGAATATCTAGTGCTATGTACTTTGCCGACCCAGGCTCTTTGACCCATTCCACCTACGCATCTCGTACCATCCACCCTGGAGAGGAGATCACGCTTACTTGTAAGTTTTCAAGCCAAGATTAGAAAACCCAATTCTAACGTCATTCAGACATCAACATTCTACAGCCTCGCTCTGAGCGGCGAAACGTTTTATCTCAGCTCTGGGGCTTCAAATGTAAATGCAACATCTGCTCGGGCGACGAATCCGAGGTCGCCCAATCCGATTCCAACATCGCAAAAATCGTCGAGTTGCAAACACATCTCACAAACTGGAACCCCTCATCTTCCGCCACCCCCGAAATGGCCGAGGAGTTAATCTCGCTCTACGAAGGCGAAGAAATTCACGCAGCAGCCGGGATTGGGCATATGTTTGCCGCTCTGGCATATAATGCTGTTGGGGAGACGATGAGTGCGCAGTACCATGCGAAATTGGCGTTGGAAAAGGGGTTGGTGAGTAGTGGGACGAAAGAGAAGGATGAGGATGAGATGAAAAGGTTACAGGAGTGGCCGAAGGAGCATTGGAGTTATATGATTAGGAAGGGAGGGAAACCGGAGGAGAACTATGGGGTGCAGTTTATAATGGGTAATATTTAATTCGACAATGAGCGCCGTGAGATTTAGGATGTAGTATGTAGGAATAGATAAAAAGAGTCAGTAATTTTTCGGGCACCCGATAGGGCCTCAATCAGCAGGACCGTTTTCATTACAACGCAGAAGTCTGCCCTCAACTTCTCTCCCCTTTCCGATTTCCCTCCAACAAAGTCCATTTCATTAAACTTCTCGGGCTAAAATCTCTTCCTATTCTCCTTCACACCATACCAGTCGATATTGTTGGCTAAAACTACTTCCAACCCCTCCTTCAAATTCCCGAGACCTGCAATCATCTCAATCATTTCCTCAGTTTTCTTCTTATTAACAGGAATACAACACAACTTCAATTTCTCATTCTCCCAAGTAGCAATCTCCTTCTCTTTACTCGACAACGCCCGATAATGACAAGCATCCTCCGCAAGATACACCCAATTCTTCAGACCTACCTTTGCCAGAAGTCTCAGACGATCCCGGAGATGTCCCGGTGCATCAACGATATACACGCTCCCGTCCCCAAATACTTTGATCATGTTTGGAAGCGACCCAAGTGGTTTCTGGATAACATTCTTTAGAAAGCTTCCGGTATTATCGTTCTTAAAGACTCATTTTTGGGATAGGTCTGCCGTGATAAGAAATCCCGTTGTCATATCAAGTGGACGAGACCGGCTTCGAAAAACGAATTTCTATCAGTCGACTGATCACTCCTTTGTTGGAGTAAAGCTGGCTCTGTTCACAACAACAAATTGACTCCTTTTAACGTTACTCGGCGGACCAACGTGGTCCCAATGCGCATGAATCTAAATCATCACATCCATCTTCTTCGTTTCCAACCCTCCTTTCCTCACACTTTCAACTACATCTGGACTAGTAGTCAGTGGTTTCCTCATTTCGAGATGACGTTGCAACGGCTTCTGGATGCTTTGTGAAGTCTTTATAGGGTCCGGATAGAACATAATGTGAGTGAGTTTCTTGGTATCATGAATCAATTTTCCTATTCTTGAGTGCCGTATAGTGCTCTTGCTCAGGCGCTAGTCACCCTCGGCTCAGTCATTCACCTGAGCTGCACGAGCACCCTGAGCACCCCCCTAAGCAACTCACCTGAGCATCCTGAGAAAAATCTACCACATCATCACATATTTTAACTTCTCGCTTCTAGCCAATCACATTTAATCTGACTTCCGTTCTCTCATATCATTTTCGTCAAGTTTTGACCAAGATGCTCTGAACAAGTTCCTTCCTAAACTTTCTTCTCTCTTGTATTTCGGTTTATCGATTTTGTTCTATCTAATAGTCTATACAAGTCACTATTCCAGTACCCTCAATCCAAAAAGAATCACCTGGTACGACTTCGCACAAGCTCGCAACGTTAACCTCTTTAAGCGGAGAAACTACTATGTATTAGCCAAGGGCCCGAACTACCTTCAAGCTGAGATTTTGAAACGAAACTAATTAAAAGTAATATTTAGATATTGTGGCTCAATTTGAGAGCTATCCTAAAGCACTATCGAGCAGCTTGTTCACGTGATCCTGACCATTCTCCCAGGCCAATTTCACTGGTGTCATCCCTTCCAAATCTTCGTCTAGTAACATATCGCGGACAATAATCTTATGTTTACAAAATCCTAGGAGGACTCCCATTACCTCGGAGTTTCCAGCCCTCGCTGCTATATGAAATGGCGTACGACCACCCATATCTTTGGCCATGAGCAGTGCCTTCACGTCGGTGATAACTTCCAAAATCATGGATACCGCTTCGGCTGACTTTGCGGCTGCGTAATGTAATGGCGTTCGGCCAGAATCATCTCTTTGTAGGACTTCTTGATTTGCACTGCCATCCTGAAGGAAGGATCCTAGAGAAGGTAGGTCGACGCGTTGTGCTGCTTCATGAAATTTGTTGCGTCGCCATATTTGGTCCACTTCCAATGTTTGAGTCCTCTCTTGCGAGGCCGAATTTTCCAAAGACGCATGCGAGTCTAGTTGTCCACCTTGATCATGATATGTACCGACGTCTTGCTGCGGAGTTTCGTCCCTCATTCGAAACCCGCTCCGTTCTCTGGTATGAATTATAGGAGTTGGAATGCCATCTATCAAAACAGATTTCCACCCGAACTGCTTGATTTTAGATGCCTGCAACAGAATATCTCTCAGTTGAAAGTGTCTGCCCTGTTCCGCTAGCATAATCGGCGTACATCCCATACCATTTTTTTCTTCTACCGACCAGCCTACTTGTAACATATTGATTGACCGGGTAACCTTTCCTCGCCTAGCAGATCGATGAATTGGTGTTTCAACGCCGTCAATGTCCCTGCCAGGCGGAGGACCTTGGATCAATGCTTCCTCTTTCTTGAAACGTGCCGCCACCGATTCATCTAAGTGTAGCAACTCGTTCAAGTCCAATTCTGCTTCCCACGAGTATATTCTCTCTAACGGATCTTCGCGAAGCATCTGAATCGTCACCGCAATGAACCCTTGCAAAATCGCACTCCCATCTTTTTGTAGTTGTGCAAGCCAAGTATCGATAACTGGAATGCTCTTGAAGAACGAATCATCGTTGCTAGATTTATTTTTTCCCCGTCGATCGGCTTGTTGGGACACAAATTCTTCCCTGTCTTTTCGAAATCTCTCAACCTTCCTACTCTCCCACCCCCAGGCAACAAGGACCAGAACTTGAATCATAATACACCCCATCGCCCACATATCAAAAGCTCTACCAAACATCCTCATTCCGTTTCTGTCCCCATTCCCCTCTTTATAATACTCGGGAGGGTTGTAAGTCATTGTACCACGCCCTTTCATTCCATTAACCTCGCTGCCACCCGCTGCCACAGGGTGAATTTGCTCTGACATCCCCAAGTCCGCAATCATCAACTTTTTTCCTACAATAAGAATGTTCCTCGGCTTCAAATCGTGATGACTGGTGACCAGTCCCTCTACCTCTCTGTGTAAGGCCGCCAGTGCCGAAACCAATTCAGTTAATGCATTATACAGATACTGTCTCTGCTCTGAGCGGGTTTGACAGGCTAGGAATGTGGGCGCTTTCTGTAGATAGAGCCATTTTTCCATGTCCATTTCCGCCCAAGGGAAAAGCATGTTGAGGGACTTCGTAGCGAAGCTGGACTCCATTGCATGTTCCGTGTAAGAGGCGAGGAGAGGGACGATGTTAGGATGGAAAGGGCGGCGTAGGGCTATGACTTCTTGCATTACTGTGTCCCATTTTTCGTCGTCATCTACATCAATAGTTTTCAGGGCAGTATCGGCTGTCTAGAGGCTTCCAGCATTAGCTTGGGTCAAGAAACCGAATATTTGCGGCAGAAGTGAAGGAATGACGGCTTGTAGTGAGGGAAGAGCATTGGCAATCCTACCGCAGCATATCTAGGCTCCTGACTATGTAGATGCCCTTCAGCAACCCTAACCTTATACAGCCGCCCGAAACTGCCATGGTCCGCGAATTTCTTCGACAGAAACGGTAATATTGTCCCTAAGGGGAGATCTAAGTGTATTTCTGCACTCAAGACCGGTGGGATAGTCCATTGCTCTTTCAGAAACCTGTGGCGTTCCTCAGCACTTCCCGGAGAAGGCATAATGTCCGAACCGGTAGCGGGGAAAATCTTGTCGGTGATTCTTCGAACGACGAAGAAATGCGAAATCCACTTTTCCAGTCCTGCGAGTACTAGAACAGCGAACAGTTTACGGGAACTGGGAACGATTTTCTCGTGCAAGTCTGATGGGACAGGCGTGCTAGATTTGTTAAAATAGCAAGATAGAAATTGTTCCACGGAACTAAGTGTGACTAGTTCTTCTAGCTTCGTGATACAGATGTACCCTCTCTTCCCCTTCTCCTCGAGGAGTTCTTGTTGGAGAGACATGTTGTCTACTAAACTGCTCAAGAGCAAAACTGTTGTTGCAAGCAGGACGAACCGGAGTGTGCGGTTGATAGTGCAAACGTCTGACTAAGCTAAGACATCAAGCAAGGGTGTTAGCATTTGGAAGCCATTGATTGCCGGTTTACATTTCATATAGAAAATAAAGAAATAAATTAAAAAGGTAAGATTAAAATATAAAACTTGTTTATATTCTCGACGATGTGATTAAGTCATGTGATCAGGCTAGTCCCAATGCAGTGTTATAGCCTCTTAAGCAGCACAGTCTGAAAAACCAAGGTGTACAAAAATCCTGCTCTAGTATTGTATGCTAAAGCGTTAAATAAGTGGTTTTACGTTTTCTTCCGAATGTCAGACTCGTCAACAAGTCGTTCGTCTTGCTTCGCCTCGTCGATGACCTGAGCCGAATTGCATTAATGATCAGCTTGTCTTGTACTATACCTACCATTGCAGAGACAAATAGGACACCAACTTACTAGATACCGTGGGCTTTCATCACTGCTGCCTCCTCTGCCTTTGATTTCGCCATCACGCCATTTATCTAGAAAACACAAGATATGCCCTGGTTAGCATTGTTCGGAAAACGCAGCGGATGCCATCGTCACTCGATACTTACTCGTGCGAAAGTAATACACTTTATCTCCATTGTTGTATTCACTGGCTTCTTCACAATCTGCTGGCGGATTGGGCCGCATTGGCATTCTACTCGGATATGGGATTTAATATTTGAATTCTTGGCGCCTAAAGGTGTAGATTGATGATTTAACTTGTGGTGTCTTGTCAGCCTGGACATGAAATAGGTATTTTCCCAAGGCTGTCGGGTCGGGCACACTTCTGCGTTGATACCCAAACGAGGCGCATCCGCATAGCCCAAGTGACGTGCCACAATTCTTTGCCACTTACGAGTTACTTACTTGCCTTAGATAGCAAGCCAGAATGCAATATTGTGTCGAAATTGCTATTTCCTCTGAATCATTACAGATTTAGCCCATGAACTTCAATAGTCGCGTTTCTAACTTTCTTGTTTTCTGGTTCCATATCTGCAGACAAGCAAGCTATCACTAGTTACCCTATGGACCCAGTATCCGCCGCCGCCAACATTGTTGCGGTAATAAGCTTCAGCATACAATCTTGCAGCTACCTCGTCAGCTTTTTCGATAGATTTGCCGATGCGCCGGTAGAAGTTCAGCATAACACAGTATGGCTCCAAGCACTGCTTTCGACCTTCTCCGATCTATATGCACTAGGCAACGATGCACGTTTCCAAAATGGTCAAGTACAACTGCCAGCTGCCTTTAACACTCAGCTGGAAGCCTGCAACATTGATCTACTAGAGATGGAATCGCGGATCCGTCGTATCAGTCTGAATCTGAAAGCCGGCAGGTTAATCCAGACTTGGACGAAAGTGAAGTATGCTTTCGCAGGTGATAAATGGTTGATAAAATTCTCCCGACGGCTTCAGACATATCAAACAACTTTCACGTTGGACTTAATGACGATTCAAATGTGAGATAGAGCTTAACATTTCGCTTACTAGCAGACAAGTAATAATAACTTGAACAGCAAACTGGCTCTTCTAATCAATTCGAACCAAACTAGAAAACCACTGCTTATCCACGAGACCGTACAATCCGAGATAGAACAACGCACCCCTTCTGCGGATAATGACCACCTGGCCAAATTTCTCAACAATTACGCGGAGCCGATTTCTGTCAGATCCAGTACATGGTACTCCATCGGGACTCGTTTTGGCAGATTTCAATTATGGTCAGGTCCTCTCTTGAAACAATGGTGGTCAGACAATCGGCCTATTCACGGTGTCAGGCCTCTGGAGGGGGAGCATGGAATTGGGTTTCAGATATACTTTGGTAGGCGGGCTAATCACAACGGGATTTCTATGATTTTTGTTGTAATGAAGTGTCTACGACCGCTTAGATCATTGTCAATAAGATGGAACATTCATTTTCCTCGGGTGATTCATAGAGACGCAGTTATCTTTGAATTCGTCCGGACTGGAAACCTAGCAGCCGTGAAGTCAGTTTTCAGTATGCGAAAGGCAACACCATTGGATACGTCTCCAGATGGCACTGGACTTTTGCATGTTTGTCAGACCTAATCCTGATTACTTTGAAAGTTTCGTTTAAGTCAGCTGAAAGCTGATTATGCTCTAGATTGCTGCTAGATCTAATTCTCTTGAGATGGTCAGATTGCTTCTTCGGGAAGGTGCAGATGTCAATTCCAGAGATGAAGAGTGCCTGTAAGCCTAACTTGTACCACACTATATTATATTTTATTGACAATTTTTCAGTACTGCTCTTCACTTCGCTGTAGCAGAGTCCGGGAACTACGATATTTGTGGAACACTTCTCGAATATGGCGCCGACCTAGAGAGCCGTGACCTCGCTGGCAAGACCCCACTGCATACCCTCTTCAATCCAATTGTCGGGATGCTTCTCAATAATAATCGAGGAGTCGTAGATGAGGAAATTATGGCACCTGATACCTCTGGCATGACTATTGTCCATTACGCCGCCTGGTCCAGCAAAAGCGAACCTCGGCACCTTGTCCCATACCTCAGATCCGGCGAGATATATCCTTTCCTGGCCCGAGATTATGCAGGAAGATTGCTGCTTCACCTTGCTGCTCAACGAGGAAATATTCCAGTGCTTAAATATCTTCTCACCCTTCCACACGATGTTGGGTTGAAAGTACGTGATATGGGTGGCCAATCTGCTCTACATTATGCTGTACAATCCAAGAGGACCGAAGTTATCAATTTACTGATCTCAAATGGCGCTGATCTCAATGCCGTAGATATAAATGGTTGGACAGTGCTGCACAGCGCGGCGGCAAGAAATAATCTTCCTGCTGTTCAAGGAGTGGTCAAGTTGTGTGGCAAAAAGTTTTTGTGTTCTCAGGATCGGGATGGAAGAACACCCGCCGAGCTTGCATATCGATATAAAGCGTTCAAGACAGCAGGTTATCTTGTATCTCTGGGTACTCAAGAGTTGGATCTCAGGAAACAAACTCACCCTCCCCGCGAGGAAAGTACAACTATAAGCTTAGGCAATCTGGTGTGCTATCTAAGTCGCAGGTCCCTCAGCTCAGTCCATCTTGTTGTTGTAGCAGTGGTAGTACTATGGTATATCTTTTAAACTCCAGGAAAACGTACAGTCATTAATATTTGGGGGACTTGAGGGAGAACGCAAAAGCAAGTGGGTATTGTCGTATCCTAGCATTATCCACTCGCAATCATCTTTCTATATTCCTTGACTTACTATGGATGACCATTGCAAATACCTTTTTAATAAATCTTGAGGATGTCGCCCACCCCTTCTTCGATTTTTTACTATGTGCTTAGTAGCCCTCGAATCACTATTTCCAAAAGATCTCGAGGGGAGTTCCCATGGTATTAGATGCAAGATCAAGAAAGGGATATGTCCATTCATACTTGTGACACAAGAGTGCACTGCTACTCTTGGAAGACCCAAAAAAGAAAAGAGAGTTAGTTTAGAATATCACGATCAGAAGTAAGTAATAGCCATAAAATAAACGACAAGAACATTGCAATGAAAAATGCATGTCTAAAGCTTAGATGAAATTCTTAAGACAATGACTTATAGTATGCAGTATTAGAGTGAGATAAAATTTAAAGTCTAATAAAGCGGGCATTCGATCTAATGTGATAAGCAGTGGGTATAAGGAAAATTCTTTCACGAAACCTTTGTACTGTTAATCATAAGTCTAATTGCATTAATGCTTAATTATCCAGTGAATTTAGTAAATAAATTTATTGGAGCTAGGATTTATTCTTTTTTGAATGCTAGAGACATAGATCATTTATGGCAAATTCATTCCACAAAATTCTGATATTTTAAGTTTTTAAAAGAAATATGGAAATGCGGATAGATCTAGCTCCTTGAGCTTGTTAATAAGGATAATTGGGCATCACAGGGCCCATCCACGCAATACTATCACTGGCATTTTCGTCTTATTTCCTATTTACCCAATTTCGCATATGCCCCATTTCCCTCTGCTTTCCAGGCTCAGTTTCAGGCGATCTACCCATTGTTGACCAGATCTAGACTAAGCCTCTTCCAGGCTTCGGAGTACTGATCAGCTGCACCAAGGTCCCCATCAATCGTAGCGGCTGTAGAAAGGTGCTCGAGACAAAAGGCTTGATTTTCTAAGTCTTTCTGCTCCAGCGCAATTTCGTATACCCGTCTAAGCCTCGATCTATGAAAGACAAATTTATCTCGTCTCAACAAAGCGTCAGTGTCTACCGTGTAGGCTCTCGCGTCACCAGAGTAACCAGGATCATTCGAAGGCACTCTCTTCGAGAAGTCTTCCTGTATACTTCGATACACGTGTAAGATGTTCTGTCCTGAGATATAACCGTCCATAGCGGACTTTGGGTCAATGGATTCTTGACCTGCTGGATATGTGATCGCAGTTCTTGCTCCGAGCGGAAGATGTTGTGATAAGGCACTTTCTTCCCGGAAAATCGACTGGATGAAGACAATGCCTTCTTGAAAACTTTCCTCTATCATCACATGTAGGGGATGGCTTTTGGGAAGATTCTTCTTCTCGTGGGCTAGGTGGTTCGCAAGCCTCGCTCTTGCAGCCTTCATGCGTGCTCCATTCGATAGTAGGCCGTCGGGGAGCCTTGTAATCAAAAGCTTCTCAAATAACTCCAATTCTGCTGGGGACCAATGATCACTAGGTATAGCTTTCGCAAGTTGAGCTTGAATTACATAAAATGTAGCCTCAATTGCGTCATTTGTAGGAACACGTAGATCCTCTGTGAATTCCTTTTTTAGTTTGGTCGCCCTCTCATGGTTGTCAATGACCGCTTTGGACCTTCCCAGTTCTTCCAAGACGAATCCATTACACTCTGCAACCTGCATCGAATATAGTAGCAGTGACTGTCTGAGGTCTTGAGTTGGCTTATCCGACCATTCTTTTTGGTGATAAATACTCTCGAATCTTGCTAAAACCTGATTAAGCAGGAGTGCCCATTGCCGAAGCTGCCCTTGTTGCATTGAAGGGTAATTGAGATATGGTAGGAGGTTATAAACTCGCATTATTCGAAATGCGAAGCATGGCTGTTCGACGGTGAGTTTCACTGCTTCAGCAAGGTTGATGACATCGCTATTGATGTTCATTGAGATCGAGTATCGGTCGTTCGGCTTTCCTAGCCAGGAAAGAGTGAGCGAATTGGCTCGAACTTCATGATATTCCCAGTATGCCAGGCCAAGAAGCGACCAATACCTTTGCGGATCTTTCAACGGAAGTTGTGTAATCTCATATCGGAGAAAATACGGGAGGAGTGGATGTGCTCTGAAATATAACTCAGTGGCACCTGGCATCGCTCTTTCTTTCCGGATCAGCCCTCCAGTTTGGAGACAATCCCTTACTCGCATCCAACTTTGCTCAAATTGCCAGTCTGAAGGGAAAGTTTTCCATCCTTCAATATCGTAGTAATGAATCTTGCCACTTTCAACGGGGAAAGGTTCTGCCATAGGTCTCCCACCAGTGAACAGACCTTTTTCATACAATTTATGAAGCCAGACTTTCACGTCTTGTGGTATGCGGCAATGGAACATGCAGAAGGGAAAGAACATCCGAAAACTTAACCAATGCACCTGAGACCAGGTCTGAACGTGGTCATGGACAAGCTTGAACACAGCGGCCCCCGAACCCCTTGCCTCTATGTACTGCTTAAAGTTTCCAAAATTACAAGCCCCTGGCTCTTGGATGAGATGGGCAATGAGATCCTTGGATTGAATCTTAAGCTGTGCCATGTGTCGGATGAAAATATGGAGGAAAGCTAAGTTCATTCGATGATGTTTAATAAGATACTCAAGATCTGCGGCACCTGACTGGCTTAAAGGCATTTGTTCAGAGAGATAATGGGCAGCAATTATAGCGGCCTCTTCCACAGTTGGTATGGAAATTTCGTAGATGACCGTGCTAGGAAATCGACTTGACAGAACTTCTTCGGTAATTCGAGTGAAGAAAATCATTCGGCGCTTTCCAGGGCATTGCTGACAATGCTCTATCAGATTCGATATCCTTGAGGGCTCTTCTTTCTTTATATCCTCTCCAAGTAACGTATCCCAAGATTCTACGTTGTCAAATAGGATTATTTGATCATAGTCGTGAATGCCGCCTTCCATCGAAGGTTTAGTTGTGTGGTTGCCTAGCTTCTCTGCTGAACCACTCAATGGGAACTTTTGTTCATGAGATTCTTCAAGCCAGCGATTTATATTTGGAAACACTTCGAAATATTCGACATCCCGGGCAAATGCCGTTCGCTTCCACCATTCTTGCAGATGGCATGCTAATGTCGATTTGCCTGTCCCACTCTCTCCAGTGACAAAAACTACATCATTACCAACGAGTAGCTCTTCAATGGAGAGAGTGTCGAGGTCTTGTATTCTTTCAATAGTGGGAGCACCAATTCCTAGTGCTTCTTCACTAGACTTCGACACAGACTTCGAGGAAATATCCATAGTACCCACAGCATGTGACAATACATCAGCTTTGGCAAAGTCGTCTATGTGCTTAGCCATACCAGAGTCCGATTCGGCAAGATAGCATACAAGATTGAATTCATCATCACAGAGGACAGTCATACCATATCGTCCGGTACGCGCTCGTTTCAGACGGAGTTTTGCCCTTGCACACCTTACAGCCTTGAGAGGGTTTTCCCTATCAGTAAAGAGGTTTGAGTATAACGTCTGCATGGCAAAGGCCGCGGCGTCAGTCTCCACCGCGTACGCCATTGCTACCACGAAATCTATCCCGTGAGAAGCGAGGACATGGGCTAAGTTGCTATCTTCCGAAGATCCAGCGGTTGCCGCGTTGCAAGAGTTTAAGATGACTGATCGGACCTCATATTTCGCTAGCTCTTGGGCTATTTGTCGTGAGGATTTTGGATCCGACTTAGTCGTCGCAGCTCCTTGGCTGGAAAAATGAAGATACGCCCTTGGTGATGTTAGAAATTCCAAAATAACAAGTAGAATATTGGAAAACCAACGTGTCTTTACCAGCTCGTTTTCCTATCGTTCCATGTGTATCGAAGTGAACAATATCAAAGTAGCCGGGACCGCGTGATCTTAGCACATTTCTGAACATAACCCAGGTACCAGGTCGTACAAATTCCATTGCAATTTTAGGAGGATTTTTGGCATCCGCCTCCACAAGGTCCAAGATCAGGCGGGAAATCGCCCTATAAGCAACATCCTCGACTAGAGCTGGTCTTGCGGACACATAAAGGATGCGGAGCGTATATCTAATCTCACGGACTTGGCTGCGTAAAGGCATTAAAGCCCCTTTCGATATTCGCGACACAGTGATAGAGACAGCTGGCTGACAGCATTCGTCCCGTTCAACGAGCTCCCATACAAGCGAGTGTAAGCTGTTCGTAGTACCATCCCCAATAACTAGGAAATGGAGTGCTCCCAATGAGGACTCAGAAATGGATTTTCCTCGACGTATATCAATTTCATCAAGGTACGGCCGAAGAGTCGCCACTAGAGATTTGCCATATCGGGTCTGGCTCTGAGCAATCCTCGCAGCTCGATCGCTTGAAAAGGGATCTTTGGGAGCAAAGATCTCCATGTACCACCGCAGTTCATCATATTCCACTTGGGAAAATGGGTCAATCAAGGTGAATTGAGAAGATTTACGCCCAGTCCTGGTATTTTCCAGATGGATTGTCCATGAACGGTTAGGGGAGCCCGACAAGAGTTCGGTAGCGGAGATAGAAATCTCAGACACGGGATGAGGCAAATCCTTCATAGGGTATCTATCTTGCGTAGCCATTGTCGTAGGTTTAAGTCGATAAGCAAAAAGGGGATAACCCGACGATGTCCTTATTTCCAAGTTTTGGGGGGGATGCCAACAGTTGGCTGCCTAATAAACTACGGAAGACGGTAAGAACAGCTATATCCGACGAGAGCGACCTTACGGACAAACACTAATCTACATACGACCATTTCTAGCCTCCGAAATCCACTTCAATCGAGCTTAGATTAATTCAACGCCAGCAACTATACATTACAGCGCTTGCTTTCCAGATAAATGCATCATGATGCCCAAAGGCATTGGAGGTCCTACCTGGGCTCTTCTCCCACCTAATAATCTTCCTAGTGAGAACGAACGTCCTACGTTGCTAGGTTCAATCGTAGGAGATTTCGAGCGTCCACTGGGGAAATATGTTCCGGAGAACGTCAGCAGTATCATTCCTCCGAATCTCCTGGGCAAGCCGACAGAGGATACCAATTTCAAAGTGGCCTTGACCAGAGCTCATGGTCAGGGTGCACATCAAAGATTGGCAGACATCCTTCAAGCCAGTTTTAGCAAGAACGTAAAGGACGAAGCACACTTGGCGACGACGATGGTACGGACCTACGAGTTAAAGCGACAGGATCGTATATTTGGAGTCCTAAAACGGATGTTTAGGGATGAAATAATGAGCATGATTGACGAGGCGCCAAGCCGAAATAGAGGAGCTGTGTTCATGGTTGTTGCCATTAAGACATGTATCGACGCGAAAATCTGTTCACGGAGCTCAAAAGACGAGAAGGTATCAGCAGGTGCCACAATCCTAACAAATAGAATCGCAATGGCAAACACTAACACCGCTGTAGTGCCAAATATAGATGTTGAGGGCAATATGTCGTGCACTCAGAACATTACTGCTCATGAGGACGCTCACATAGCAAAAGGCGCCCGAATTTTTGCCATCCAGTACCGACTTATCAAACGGGAGAGTTTTTGGCTTCGGACTGTCATGCCAAAGAAGTCGAATTTTAGCATGGGGGAGTATTTTAGCCCGAAGGGCAGCACGATGTTTGGCAACGAGAAGGACGGGGAGGCAGAGGGAACGGACGATGAGGAGAGCCTTGAAGATTTACATGATCTTGAGCTGCAGGAAGATGAAGATGACGTCGACTCTATCCAGCTCGGTGACTTGCAGCATACTTGGGCCTTAGATCCATCAGATGAGTGTGGCGTCGTTATGACTATGCTGTAAGTCGCGGGCAGGCACGTGACGGGGAAGCCGGAATGTATAAAAGCTCCTCATTACTTAACGGCACGAGTATTATGTGGATCAAAAGGGGGTTGGGGTTAAACTGTAAACGGCTTATTTAGTTCACCACATATTTGGGTTTCCCACAAGAGACAAGTATAGGGGTTCAAACTAACGCACAGCCCAGTGAAATTGAGGATGAATGTGTTTTAGAGGAGTTATTAATAAATACACAAAATCGCGAGAAGCACATAAAAAATGACCGCAGACCAGCGTGCGCTTGACAGGGATCGCAGGCCATATACTGATCTTACCTTCGTAGGTATAGGTACAAAAGGAGGTAACATGACCTCGGAGCGGAAGTACATTTATCCTGAAGCACTAGACTTCTCTTGGATTATGGCCTGAGTCGAGGAAACCAAAATCAGCCCCGGCAAAAACCCTAGGGAGCAAAAATGGATCCCGGGCAAAGGCAGCCGTAGCCAGGCACACAGGAGGCCAAAATGGGTTTCGCATTATGGTAGGCTGACTCAGGGCGTGCTCAGGATGCTCAGGCTCTGTTCAGGCTCTGCTCATGCTCTGCTCCAGCATGCTCACCCTCAGCTCAGGTTAAAGCAGCAGTTCAGTTGCTCACGTCCGCAGACTTAAACGGAGCTAGCAAAAGGGAAAGTTAACCCTGAGTCTAGGCGTATTAAGCGAACCCCTTTTCATCGCTCGGCGGGAGTCTCCTTTCTCTCGTCGCTTGGCTGGCAAAAACCTTCCTTCTTGTTCTAAGATGTAGCTAGAATAGCTTGAGAATATGTCTTCATTGAAATTTCTAGAGACGAAACGGCGAGCTGAGTCCCATACTAAACCGCTTGGTAGAAGGCGAGGGATCCCAAAAGCATTTTATGTTGTAAAGCCTTGATGTGAGTAAAGACGAGATGAGAATCTAAAATCAAATGTCTATATGCTACTTTATCTGAAAGAGCAGTATCTTTGCAAAAATCAACGCAGAAATCCAAAAGAAAAGCAAAAGCAAAACCACAAAACAAGCCCATAACCGTCTATCCAAAAACAGTTTTCAACTCCATCCCATGATACCTGTTTTCCACACCTCTGATATCGACCGCCATGACTTTTCCAGATTCACACCTACACCAGTAATCTAGCAGGGATGAACAATCGTCGTATCCGCCGTCTTAAACAAAGCTACCTCTGCAGCTCTTCTCCTCACCAGACCTGGCAACACTACACCCCCCGCCCACTTCCAAAGCGGCAACTCCTGCTCCGCAACCGTATTTGGGTTCTGCCCCTTATTCAACCTCGCTACCAAGTTCGACGACCCCACACTCCCACAGCCCTCATTATAAGCCCACGAAACCAATGCTCCGTACTGATGCGCATTCAGCTTGACCGACGCATGGATATCATTGTAGACGCAAGATTCAAATTGCCGCAAGTCGGTTTGGAGGAGGGCGATGGCGTTGGCCTCGGTGAGAGGGAAGGTGTAGGGAACTTCTTTGCAGCCGGTATTTTTGCAGAGATGGCCGTAGCCGACCGTCCAGTAGCCGACGGGGTCTTTGTACGGGCGTGGGCCGAAGCCTTCGAATGATTTGATGAGGTTGATGGATGGGGTATTGACGGCGGGGGCGCCGCAGCGGGATTCGAGGATAGGGGTGGCGAGCGAGGCTGTAAGGAGGGAGGCGACGAGGGCGATGGTTGCTTGTGTTAGTTGCATGATGGTAATCGTTTGGTATGGTTGCTTGGAAGTAGGTGTTTTTGATTGAAGTGATGAGGTAGTGTTGGAAGCTTTGGAAGTTGGAAGACCTGGCAGTTTTGAATGTGTTTCTCGCTGATGCGTGGTTGTATTGCTGTTTGAATGTTGTGATGATGAACTGAATGAGAAAGATTCGAGAAAACTATCCCTCCTTATATACAGATCTCAAACCTCAAAGAGACTCCTTACATCTTCATCATATGATATAATTGCCCGCACTTGCCTCCACCATTCAATAATCCAAACATCCCAAATCATCCAAATAGAGTTCTTCGGCTTCCTGCTCAACCTCGGACGGAGCAAAATCTAGGCAAAGGCCTGATTTGGGTTCTACAAGTAGGATCTGTAAAGGCTACACAGATTCCCCATTTCAGCCAAAAACTCTTGGGCTTTCGAACTTTCGTCCGGCTCTTCAATCAAGCAGCAAAATAACTGAAGAAAAACTTGTAAAAGTTCCAACTTTGCAGACTCCTACAGCCTTTCCAAAGCAATATAATCCATTTCAAGCCAAAGGGAGCAGTAGAGCAGTGGATGAGTGACATCGAATCCTTACCTCTTGGATTCCTCCCATACTGCCCAGTGACACATGACTCTCGGTAGTGGTGGGATTCCACCAGGCCAATTCCTTGGATCTCCGCACTTGCAGGAGGAATGCCGGGGCTTGCCTCCACGGAAGAGAGGTAAAATAAGCTTAAAATAATGATTCTACTTGTCATTCCTTGGCACCTAACCCCACGTGTGGTGGCGGTCTGGATCAGATCTGGATCGCATCGGGGTTTAGATGGGATGTCTATTTTTGGATAAGGTAACTCTGGACGACATGAGTTATAACTTCAGTAAGTCGTGACGAAAATACGGAATTCGGATGAGAGGATTGGTAAGATTTGGGGGTTGGGAGTTGAATTGATGGGGATAAGCGTATTATGGGGGAAGGATTCGCCACAGGAGGGAGCTGGAGATTTTGCGGGGTAATATTTGCCCGAATTTACATTCATGGCAGAATCGTTTTGCTGGACCATATGACGCGCACAAGTAACAGGGGGCTGAACGAGATGAACTGAAATAGAAGTGAGGGAATTCAGGAGGTTGTTGTACCGCTGGGCACGTGGCAACGTCACGAAGTTCAACTGACATGGTCTTCACTCATTCATTACTGGCGGAAGAGGATTGTGCAGGCAACTCGATGCGATGTTAATGATGGAGTGATGGAGTGATGGGAGAGGCTGTGAAATGTGAAATTCAATACCTCAGATCCATCATCATCCAATCTACCTTACACCAGATATCCTTCAACTCCATTTTAGTTTGGACATAGTCATTGATCATGCATAAACATAGACATCTGCTATTCAGATAGCAACACCACCGTCCATCTCAATGTCTCCCTCTGCCACCTCTCCCATCTCCGGCCTCCAAGCCACCGCATTCCGCGGCCACATCCTCTTATACAAACTGACACCCACTGAGTCTTGCGGATTGATTTTTCCATCAAATGTCGCCTTGAAATACCCATGCGTTCCCAAGCTCTCCTTAATAAACCCGCTTCTCCCTCTCTTGGTCCACAATTGCAAAGCCTTGAACCACTCCACATCTTCGCGGTTAAAGAACATGTAGCGGATGGTGACGAGCTTTTTATGGATCTTGTAGGGGTGGCCAGTGAGGATTATGCGTTTGGCGATAACGCGACTCGATGAGGGAGCGAGGGAAGTACCAGTGCCGAGGAGGGTAAGGGGTAGGGAGGGATCCGAGGAGTTGCGGGTGAAGAAGAGGGCGGGGACGGAACCCCAGGTCATAGGGGCGATGAAGGTTGCGATGGCTGAGCGGCCGGGGTGGAGGAAGCGGTCGAACTTGTGGACATCGTTCGAGGTGTTTCCGCCATCTGAGAAGAGCGGGTTGATGATAAATCGGCGGGGGCCACATTGCATGATCATTTCCTTTTTTGACTTAATCGGCGAGGGGCAATCTGAGGTAAGGGTGATATTGAAGTTAAGGACTGTACGTTTGTGTTCGTGGCGGAGAAGGGAGAACGCGGTAATGGGTTGTGAGAGGTTGGTAGAAGCTTTCAATGAAGCGGGGACATTCTTGAGATGGATATGCACTCGAGTCCCAGCTGGGACCCCACCAACTAAAGCCTCTCGGGTGACTTGGCTTCTTGCTGATTTGTAGTCAGGTACTTGGAGAAGCCTCTTCCAGTCCTCTGGTTCGTAGGCTCGATCTTCGGTCGCTTCCCAGTGACTTGTTCGCAAACTCTTTAGACCTCTGTATCGTGCTAACCTCTCTCTTGCAAGCACATGTGGATGTAATTCGATCTCGTCAGGGAATTCACGGTCATCCTCTGCTTCGTCGCCTTTTCGTGCTCTGAATGCAGCCAATTGCTCAGCCTCTGCTTCATCATCTGGAGTTGGGTCGAGGAACATCTCGGATTTGGCGTATTCGGTAGGGGCGAATTCCGTTGGCTCTCTTGGTGCAAACCCCTCGACTCCGTCTTGAGGAAGAGCTGGGGGTTCCATAGAGATATCACCTTGCTCGTCGAAATCTTCTAGATCAGACCCCGAATCAGAGAAATTATCTCCTAGGAACCAGGCTGCTTGATATGATGATGTTCCTTTCGGTAATCTCTTAGGAGTAATTGGCATGTGGGTTTCGTCATCTGAGAAGTAGTGATGGTCGTCTAAAAGAACACCACGCTTCTCAGTTGTTGCCAGTGATACAGAGATGGCGTCCTCCATAGCGTCCTCCATCACAACCTCTTCTGGGGCTAAATCTGCAAGGTCATCCTGATCTTCTGTTGGTCGGTCGAGGACGTTATCTGCCTCGTCTGTTACCTCAATCTCTCCAGTTCGGCTCTTCTTCGCCGCTAAAGGTGCTGCCTCGATGTAGTCGATTTGGAAGTCACCCCAATCTCCAACCTGTAACAGTCTATCCGCCTTGAGGCCCTTCCCTCTAACAACTCCTGTCAAAATAGCCGTGTTTAACTCCTCAGAAAATGTGACATCTTCAGCCAAAACCCAAGTTCTCTCCTCTCTCCATCTAATTCCCTTTGGTGTTGTCGTGCATAGTGACCGCATAAGGTTGGCGCATTCGACTCTAGAATCCAAATTATGAACCTTCTCCTGCTCTGGGTGGAAATGATTGATCCATGACTTCAGCGAAGAGAGAACCTGAGGCCTTCTCTTTGCTGGCTCAACCTTCTCCAATCCTTGCACAACCGTGAATAAAGTCGACAATCCCTGACTCTCGACACTTCTAATAATGAGTTCTCCCAACTTATCCACCTCTTCATCAGGCGATACTATGAACACGACAAAATCTGCCACTCTCCCAGCATCCAGACAAGCCACCAACTCCCTCTTCAAGACCACATATTGAATCTTCTGCTTAAACCTGTCGACCTCAGTCCTAACAATGCCCTCCTCCGGAATCTCTACTTCAGTATCGAGACTGCCACTCAAGAGTCGCACAGCCGCAGCAGCGTCCCCTCCTTTGCACAGTGGAATCACAGCTACTATCCTGGGAGCTCCATCACGGCCTGCAAAGACATTCGTTTCCCGTAGATGTTCCTTCCGCTTCGCCTCTTGCTTCTGTCGGTTTTGGTTTCGGCGATCGAATTTCGACATCATTGCTTGATGGGGGGTCTTCCTATGACTCAAATCTCCTACCTTGCCTACAATAAATCAGCGGAATACCTTATAGAAACTACAACCACATACCCTTTGAAATTTCCTTTAATGCGCCTTTGGTCGCCTTTTTCGACTTGAATGGTTTGTGAGAAGCTTTGGTAGTGCTTCTATGCGAGTGTTGCACAGATGAAGGCATTTTGGATGTGCCGTCGCCTCCGGCTTTGAATCTGAATGGGATTGAAGCCAGGTTGCCGAATTTTCGTAGGAGGGGAAGTTTCGTGAGTGGGAGTGATGGCGGGGAACCGATTTTGGGATAATTTTTTGTGCCCAAACCTTATCGGCCCGCTTATCGCGAGGCTTGGCGCCGATTAGGAAATTTTAAGTTAGAGAGCAGCTTTGCTTCATCATTTGCGACTCGAACTTTCAAACCACCTAAACTGCGCACAAATCCCTGGATTTTTTTCGAGGAACGCTTCCTGGTCACTAATTAATTGTCAAACATGGAAGTCGATACTCTAGAAGCGTCAGCTGGCACGCAGCACTTCAATGGAGCAGTTCCCATCAAACGTGCCCGGATGGATTTGACTACGACAGATGCGCAATCTCTACGGAGACAGAAGCAGAAAGAGGCAGACAAGCAATATGGCAGAGGTCGAGGGGTTATGGGTGAGCAGCTCGATTAATTCGTGCTGCCCAGTCACTAATTCTTACTAGTGAAAGGAGTTAGAGACCGCAAATTACGAGGAAATCTAAAAGCTCTCGAGGCGAAATACAAGACCGCAAGTCTGCGAGCCAAGGATGCGGAAATTCTGCATGAGCATACCGGAGGTTTCTTGGAGCCAGAAAATGAGTTGGAAAAGACGTATAAGGTCCGACAAGAAGATATAGCGGCTGCAGTTCCGGTTGAGACCTCAAAGAGGGGCTTTGAATTGAAGCTGGATGCGTTAGGACCGTATGTGTGCGATTACACTCGGAACGGTAGAGAACTTTTGCTGGCTGGTCGGAAAGGCCATGTCGCGACTATGGATTGGAGAGAAGGAAAGCTGGGTTGCGAGCTACAGCTTGGGGAGACAGTGAGGGATGCGAAGTGGCTGTACAACCAGCAGATGTTTGCAGTTGCGCAGAAGAAGTATGTCTATATCTACGACAGGGCAGGTGTGGAGATACATTGCTTGAAGAAGCATGTTGAGGTTACCAACATGGAGTTCTTGCCGCAGCATTATCTTCTGGCGACAGTAGTAAGTTGTTCTGGTCAGATTAGTTGGAGTTGGCTGACGTGGTTTTAGGGAATTGCTGGGTATTTGAAATACCAAGATGTTTCGACGGGTCAGATAGTGATTGAAATACCGACAAAAATTGGATCACCCACTGCGCTCCGCCAAAATCCATATAACGCTGTTCTTCACATGGGTCACCAGAATGGCACAGTCACGCTCTGGTCACCGAATTCTACAGATCCCTTAGTTAAGCTGCAAGCCCACCGAGGACCAGTTCGGGCTTTGGACATCGACCGAGAAGGAAGATATATGGTCACGGCTGGTCAGGATCTCAAAATGTCAGTTTGGGATATCCGGATGTTCAAGGAGGTGAACAGCTACTTCACCCGACAACCAGCTTCATCGGTAGCGATATCAGATATGGGATTGACGGCCGTTGGATGGGGAACCCAAACGTCAATATGGAGAGGCCTATTCTCGAAAGCGAAGTTAGAGCAAGAGAAAATTCAGAGCCCATACATGGCGTGGGGCGGTGAAGGGAAGAGAATAGAGAGAGTAAGATGGTGTCCGTTCGAGGATATCCTTGGTGTTTCCCACGATGCTGGATTTTCATCAATTCTGGTACCAGGAGCAGGAGAGCCCAACTTCGATGCTTCCGAGATTAACCCTTACGAGAACGTCAAGCAGAGACAGGAGGGTGAGGTCAGATCGCTGCTTAACAAGTTGCAGCCGGAGATGATCTCATTGGATCCCGACTACATTGGTAATCTGGATCTTCTCTCTGCTGAGCAACGCAAGGCAGATAAGGACTTAGACAAGAAACCGGTGGATCCAATCGCTCATATCAAGAATCGTGGTAGAGGAAAGAACAGCTCTCTTCGGAAATATCTCAGAAAGTCTGGGTCGAAGAACATTATTGATGAGAAGAGAGTCAGGATTGAAGAGTTGCGAAAGAGTCAAATGGAGAAGCAAAAGAATCGTCACAAGGAGTCAGAGCAGGAATTGGGACCTGCATTGGGCCGTTTTGCTAGGAAGGGAGCTTGAGTGGCCTTGGGAGAAAAAGAGGTAAAAGTGTATTGCATGGCAGAAGATACCCAGGCTCTTCCAGACAGAAGACATTCACAGGAGCATTTTGCCAATCTGTGAGGATTCATCGGAGTAATGATATAAACCATTCCATATGAACTGCTATAAATCACATGAGCAAAGCAATTAATTTCCTTCTCACTTCCTCAACTGCTGGATAGCTGCATATTTGTTCAAAGGATTCACTTCTCTTCTTTCCAGGCACACTTGCACTAGTATTTGAAGCTTTAAAACGGTGTTGCTGATTCCCAGAATCCAGTCACATTTAAGAGGCTACAGTAAGAGGAGTCTGCCGACGTCATTCCTTGGTAACCTGAGACCCCTGAATTAAAAATCGCTTCGAACGAACTTCTTCGCGACCGCTCGCGACCGCGTCTACTCCAGCCTGAGTCTCCCTCACCTTCCCCATAATACCAACACCCACGATCGCACTGTCAGAGTACAATATATCAACATGGATCGCGCACCGCCTTCGCCTCTGGCGCTCATAATCAGTGCTGCAGTAATCGCCGGCCTCTCAGGATACATGATCGGAATCGCCTCGTCGCTCGGCTTCCTCCCTATTCCTTTCGCCCCGAAATCTGCAGTCCGCGAGCGAGGTATTAAGAATTATGATGATGAGGAGGAGAGTAGTGAGGAGGAAATTGATGAGGAGGTTGCGGGGAATATGGACCATGCGCCCAATTGGGGGAACAGTGGGGATGCAGATAGGAAGGATGGGTTGAGGGTGAGGAGGGAGGAAAAGGAGGTAGTGAAAGGAAAGGCGAAGAAGGGAAAGGATGATAGTAGGGGCTGGGGAGGTGTGGAGGGGGCAGTTGAGGAGGATTGTAAACTGGTTTTGCTCGTGAGGACGGATCTGGGGATGACGAAGGGTGAGTTCCTTTCTGCTCATATTTTCTCCCCGGAGGCAACCTACTTAGGCTCAAGTCTGCCCTGACTCTGGTTTGCTACGAGCGGATTGCCTAGTTTTGAGCAATTGCTCTGCTGGCTCTCATCCGCCTTGATGTTTATGTCTTTCACCTCTCTCAACATCTCCACTCACCGTCTATCACCCACAGCAAGCTAACAAAATCATCCAGGCAAAATCGCAGCACAATGTGGCCACGCAACCCTTGCATGCTACAAGCACTTTCTCCGCTACCTTCCCAACTCCCCTATTCTCCGCCGCTGGGAACGAGAAGGCCAAATGAAAGTCGCTCTCCAAATCAAGACCGAAGACGAGATGAACACCATTCAGGCACAAGCTATCAGTCTCGGGTTGGTTGCTGAGGTTATTGCTGATGCTGGGAGGACGCAGATTGAGGCGGGTAGTCATACTGTGCTGGGTATTGGACCGGGCCCGAAGAGTGTTATTAATACTCTAACGGGGAGTTTGAAGCTATTGTGAAGTGATGGGAGACATGAGAGGGAAATAAGCAATTAAAGGTAAAGGGTGTTTAGAGGGTGGTATATATCGTATATGGCGTTTGGATGGCATGGTATGGCGTTTACAGACGAGAAAATAGTGTTGGTACGGATATCGACCAGTGACCTTGGAAGGAATTCAAAAGTTTGCTGGCTACTCCAAGTCCTTCTAGCCTCTATACAAAACTTCGCCGCGCAGAACCAAGTGGTTCTTATCTCCTAAAGATATACAACCCACGCCTCAGCATCTCTGCTAAATGTCCCTCTCTTCTCTTGCTATTTAAGACTCTTTTTAAAACTCGTTTCTTCTATCCCAAAACTCATACCTCGCTCTTAAGCATAATTTGTTACTCCGCTTGAGTAGCTCAGGCAACAGCTCAGCAGACGGAGAGGTTGATTTTCATGTAGCCTGGATAGTCGAAGATTCCGGAATTTCACTTGATCTCAATTTCTCGGGAAATCTTGGGTATCCGCAAGTGCTCGAAGATTGATAGCCCCTGGAACCGCTAATGCTTATTGGGTAGTTGGCCAACCCAATTCTCTCCTCATTTAAGCAGTTAAACACACCCTGAGCTGTTTTGGCATTTACCACAGTAGAAACTACTTTAGTGTGCTTGTTCAGATGTTCTTCTCACTTTCGCGCTGTTCTGAAGGTTTGTTTATGCTCATAATACTGGCGTTCCTAATACAGTTTAACGTTTCAAAATCCCAATTCAGTGGTACCCCATTTTAGCTTCCAAAGATGACCGCACTTTCAACCTTCCTTCAATTAAGTCTAGTCTGTATAAAACAAATTCACCTTGTTCTGTTTCTAAACTTTAAGAACCCTTAAATATCTTCAGAAATTGACTTTACATTATCAGATCACGCACACAACACAACGGAACGCAACGCAACGCAACACAACACAAACCACCAAATATCTCCAGAATGTCTCCAAACACGTTACCCTCCCCCTTCGAACGTGTCAAGGAAAGATACACACAACCCTCCGCCAGAAGAATTCTCGCCAGAGACGCTGCTGCTGTCTCTCTTTTAACGACCAAAGCAAAAGTTATTTACTCAGCCTGGAGTAACCGACACATCCCACGTGCTGGTCGCCATCCTTTGATGCTTGGTGGTGTCGTCTTGTCCAGTTTCGCAGGATTCATGGCGGGAAGAAAGGATTTGCAGAAGATTAAGTTGTGGGTTGGAGAGTGGATGCAGAGGAAGTGAGGGAGTTGGATACAAGGGGTTTGGAGTTGGACTTGGACTTGGAGTTGGGTTTTTGTTAGGAGTGATCTGGAGGAGTCGGGGCGTTTTGGATTCTTTGAAGGTCATCTGATTGCATCATAAGAGAGCTTGACAATTTTAAGGCTTAGGCTGGTACGCTTCGCTGTCGCACAGGAAAGAAATCCAACCGTTCTTACCTCTCAATACGAACACAACAGCCTTTACACAGCAGCTCAATCGAACACTTTATCGTGATACTTGATAAGATTCAAAACTGCAACAGAAACCTAAATATGTCATTTTAATCTACAGCCCCGTACGTTCGAGGACGACAGAACTTGCTGATTTGATACTCCCACGCAGCTTCGAAAGCTTCAGCTATGTGAACAACTTTGCAAGTTTGTCTTTACAAGTTTACATAATTTCATAATTGTAAACACCTGAGAGTATATTCTACATAGGTAGATCAGGCGGCTCTGACCACACAAGCGACTTCTCCTCAAGTGTGCAGAGAGAGTGCGAGCAGGCAGCAAGGCCTTCCTTACGAAGTTAGCTCGGATCTCCATTTTCTCTTTCACGACTTTGCAACAACCACCAATACTGTTGATCAATATCGCCCTTTATTAGTACATGTTTTTAACATTGGCAGCTCTCGCACAGCTTATACGGTGGGTCACATCTACCGTCTGTACAGTACATACACTACCGCCCTAATGTACCTCCAACCGAAGAAGAGTACGCTGCTGAGAGTCAGAAGTTCTGGAACGAATGGGGAGCTTTTCACACCTCCAACGATAATCGGAGTGCTCCCAAGGCCCAAACCGGCACAGTATATAGAATACTTGATTACCGTTGCTCTTACACTCATAGTTCTGAGAACATGATAACATCCTACAACTATGTCTGGCCATCGATTTCGAAAACAGACTTTATGAAGACCTTAGAACAGAATATGGAGAAGAAAGTGACGGAAAGACCTAAGAGAGCGGCTAGAGCTGCTGTCGAAGCGAATTATAGAAAGCTACTTACCAACTACTCACTGGAGGGTCTTCACACCTCAAATACCCTAGCTCCTATTTTCGAACCTACCCACCGACGCCGAACTTCAGTTCTAGGGTTGGCTATCGGACGATAATACCCCCAATACGGTGACTGCCATCAAGACCAGCCAGAGATGGATTATAAGGAGCCGCGCGGGCAATGAATAGAGGGAGAGCAATGAGACAACAGACCAGGAATCAAGTCATCATTAGAATGGGTGGGGATTTGAATTGTGAGTTTGGAAATGAAAAGATGGGTAAATTGGAGATATTGACGCAGAGCTTACTACAAACCCAGGATGAGAGAATGCCGGCATGTTCAAAGAGTTCACGATGCTGTGGAGTCCCTGAAAGCAGCGAAAGGAACTCAAGTATGTTCAACTATTGAACAAGTGGTTTACTAGATCCCTCGTCTGTCAACCCAACTTTACTGTAGTAGTCCATGTGACCGAATGCTCACATTTCATTCAACGAAAAGTTTTCAACTAAAATTTAGTATTTTGAACTGATTGACTACTCACTCCGCAACCTCGGCTCCGTTCTGAGCCCAAAAATCACACCTCACTCCTCGTCCACCTTCCCAGCTGTAAGCATCAACCAGCGCCAAATCAGCTGTCAGATTCGGCCCCGCATACTGTGTAACATTAATCTTCGTCCCATCTCCAGCAGTCCAAACAATTTTTGTCTCATGCCCACCCGTCATATTCAAGTTCAACATCTGATATTCATCACAATCCTTCAGTCCTCCACCTGCCGCCTCCCAGATAGACCATTTACCACTCTCAGCTGCGAGAAGGTTATCACCTGTTGAAGTGCCGTTTGATGAGGTGGTGATGTTCTTGATCACAGAGGAAGGCAGAGTTGGGTCATTGTACATGATGAATCTTCCCCAGATCATTTGAACAGCTTCCCTAAATGCCGGAGAGAGAGTCCCGTAACCGAGGGCTTCACGGTTGACGGCGTAGTAGGCATCCAGATCAGCCCCGTGCTCGGATGGAGGGACGGAATACTGGTATTTCCATGATTGCTTTGTGAACTTGCCAGGTTGACCTCTCCGACTTCTTTGAGGAGAGGCGGATGATGAATAGGCAGTCGCTAGCCAGAAGCTGGGACAGACGAATGTTGTTTCGGCGTAGAGATTGTTGGCTCGCTGTTGCTGACCGATGGCAAATTCGGATTGGTTAAGTGCTGTTGTTCCAGAATCTCCGAGCGTGCTGAACAAGGGACCGGGCGTGGTAGGACCGATTTCATAGACATTTCGAAGTTTCGAGAGTGAGTTTGAGCTCATCAAGGGGAAGAGAAGCTGAGTCCAATCATCAAAAATAGCGGCTGTTGTAATGTTTTGGGGCACAAATCCTGGACCCTCGTCTGCATTGTTCTGTTCGATGTTAGCTATCCTTTCAAAAGCCAGTGAAGTAAGGACCGCACCCCAGAAAGTATTCTCATTCCATTGACATCTCCTCTCAACAGCTGAACACTCGGCCTCTCCTTGATAAATTCCCCATCCACCACCGGCAAGAATGCCCAACTTCCATATCTACCTCCCGCACTAACATAAGCACTCGCATTCTGCAATGTAAAAGTCTCCGCCACCTGCAAGCAGCCAGCGACTGCATTTCCTTGCAAACCACCACATCCTGCGAGAGTCACAAATGCCTCCCAACTCTTCTCTGGCTCCAAACCATCAAAATCATACTGCATCGGTAAATACGGACTTGCCACAATAGCATTACTGAACAGACTCGTCCCTTCTGTCCCCCCAAACGCCAGCGCCATCTGCATCACAGCACCCCCTCCCGCACTCTCACCCGAAATCGTAACTCTACTCGGATCACCCCCAAATCTCTCAATATAATGCTGCACCCACTCCAGCGAGAAATGAATATCATAAAGCCCCGCGTTTGGGACACCGAACTCCGAGAGCGCGGATGAAGAAAGGAAACCAAAGGCGCCGAGTCGGTATTGGATAGTGACGACGAGGAAGCCGTGGGCGTTGGTCATGATTAGTTCGGAGAGGTCGTTGTTACCTTGCCCGGTGCCATAGCCGCCGCCGTGAATCCAGACGAGAACGGGGAGTTTTGTTGCGTTTTTGGGGGCGAAGACGCTGAGGAAGAGGCAGTCTTCACTTCCTAGGCCGGATTTGGTAAAGTTGAATCCGGCGGGTCTTGAATCATTAACAAAATATGTTTGATGTGTGTCCTGACGAGGAAGCAGACTTACATAGGTGCATCATTACTTTGTGGGCATCTAGGTGGATAGGCTGTTGCTCTGATGGTAGTTGTTCGGTTTATTGCAGGGGCCGTTGGCTTCTGCCAGCGAAGGGTTCCGACTGGAGGTGCTGCATATCGGATACTTGAGGGTCTTAGTATCGAATATTTAGCAGAGGGAAGGGATTTTCTCACCCCTTGAAGATGTTTAGCTCTGATGTTGAGTTGTAGTATGCTTCATAGATTTCATATCCAAGATCAACCACTGGACCCGAGACTGTTGCATTGGTCGCTCTTGCATATAGCTTTGAGTGGACGAAGGAGAGAAAAGACAGGAATAGAAAGAGAACCTTCAGAAAATCCATCTTGAAAGTCAATTGACCCAAGATCTGAGCAGAGTCTGAAACAAACCGAGACTGGGTGGAAGAAGGATAAGAGGGGGTTGAAAGAGGAAAAAACACAAAGTCTAGCTCTCATTTTGCCTGATTGCTATGCATACTTGTTAGGCCGTACACCTTATTCCTGCATTCAAAACAGAGAGCTTCATCTTCGGACCATAGGAAGATTTGATGGAGAGGAATGAAAATTTCGGAACGGAAAATTGAAGCTGCAAGAGTCGGCGTGTTTTGTGCCGAAGGGAGATCTGAGGTCGAATGCGGGGTACGGAAGTACAAAAGGCGGGAAATGTACGGTGACGCGAAATATAGAATATCGAAACATCGATACTTGTACAGGGGTTACCTTCTAGACAAGCAAAAACATTACGAGGTCAACACGGGACCGAGTGATGATGCCCCTTTCTGATGGTGCCCCTTTCTGAAGCGAGGATTGGCGAGCCCCTGAGCAGAGCCACCGAGAACAGAACGAGAACAGCACAAGAGCAGCACAAGTCACAAAGACAAATCCCGTCACGCTCATGGTGACTAGAAATCTCTACTGCCCCACATGCGTAATATTCCTGCTCGCGACCTCCGTATTGTTACCTGGAATACACATCAAGCTCGTATTCGACCACCCGATATTCGTAGTCGTCCCCCGTCAAAATATTATCCACAGCCTTCAACCAAGTCGCCCACATAAAAGGACACAACACAATTAATACTATGGTAAACGGAGTACCGTTATTTCGCTCCCCTCTTTATCCTGCTATTCGGTGTTTAAAATCTATACTTAATTTCCTTTCAGATATTTCATTTAAAAAACTGTAATCGTTTCCTTTATATAAGAGATATATAAAAGTGATTATAAAATATTTAAGATTAATTTATATTGTGCACATAACTCTGTATGTAGTCTTAATACTATAATATTTTAAAAAGTCTTCTATACTATAGGTTTTAACACGGTAGTATTTAAATACAATACTCTTGCTGTTAGTATGGTAAATGCCGGGCGATACTACTGAAAGCACAGCGTTGAAGTTTTCGGGGTTGAATGTCGAATAATGTGTGTTGCCTGGAGTGGAGAAGTTATTTGAGCATAAATTGTTAGGTTGCCATATTAACCCATTTTCCTTTGCAGTGGGAAGAGTTGGGTGCGGTTAAGGGTTGTTGGATGTTGCCCAGCAAGCAGGGACAGTTGAGTAGCAAGGGTTTAGGGAGTCGAGAGTGCGGACACTATTGCGGCGATGGCAAGGGCCAAGAGTGCGAAAGTAGAAAAAAGTAAATTTTTTTTTGGAGTGCTAAGAAGATTAGAATGGTGATGGAGATGAGAGTGCGTTGTATTGTTTGGTTGGTTATGTCGGTTGGTTGTTTGAGTGAGTGAGTGCGTTGGTTGGATGACTTGTTGGGTAAATTGGCTGTTGAGATTAGTTTGCCAACGTGTAAAAGTATCTTCTTATCCTCTGGAAGATCTCTATGTTTTCGGTTAAATACTGAGTTGCTGAAACATGAGTGGTTCGAGGATATGTGATAGAGCCGGGGCGCGTGTTAGGAATTGAAGGTTGAAAAGGTAGATACAGCATGAGAGCCGGGGAATTCAATGTAAATGTTATTCTATTCTTGGCACCTGTGATGTGAATATCAGATGTGAAATGCAGCAGATGAGATGTTTCACATAGTTCAATACTGCCTTTTTCCCCTTGATACCAAACTTAGAGTCCCAAATCACTGCAATTCTGTAGCCTTTCTTCACAACAACGCCTGAAAAGTGCCTCCCCAAACCACTCGACTCTAGCTCCATCTCCATCTTAATTTTCAAGTCACTTTTAACATGCTCATAACCACTTTCTATTTCCCCAACTCCCAACAATCTAAAATCTTCAACAAGCTTCAAAATGCCTTCGTGTTGCAATCGGAGCAATCTCCTCAGCAGAGTTCCCTCAAACTGGGAAGAGGAGATGGCATGCCACGTGATTGAGTCACGTGCAACCAGCGGTCGGCACTTTGTCTCACCGCGCCTCGGCATGGAATAGTAAGCTCTGGATAGTCGGACCATCAAGAACAGCAGCAAATTTCCTCCGATCGCACAACATATATAAGAGCAGCTCTCCATACTGTACAAAGCCCCCTTTCTCATTCAATTGAAGACCTTTTATCTTCCAACTCTCTCAACCATGCCGGCGCCCAAATTGCTCGCGGAGACCATGCAGCCAGGAAACCTTATTCAAAAGACCCTGGCTGCCCCTTAGTACGTACCGTATCTTTGTCCTTCCGAGGCCCCGAACTGCATTCCCAGCTGAGGGCTGCTGTGCCATGTCTTGGACTTGGACGCACTGGATGTGAGCCTGTGAGGACTCGTACTCATCAGTCCTCTCAGTCTTCAGTCCTCAGTCCTCAGTCCTCAGTCCTGACTCCTGAGCATGAATTCGCATACAAGCAAGTCTAAGCAGAATGAAGCAGTCTTGTGATAAATTACCAATCACAAATGACCAACCACCAACCAGCTTGTCAAGACTCGAAGCTTTTGAAGCTTTCTAACGGCTCAGTAGCTCGTATGTACAGCACAGTAGGCGGGTATCGAAGCACCTCCTAGTCTCTCTCTGGTGTCGCTCCAAGTCACTCACTCGCTGATGATTGAACCAGTCATTCATTCTCAGGAATACGGGGAAAGCCTGGTCGGGTCCCCAGCTTTATTTGATTCCCGAATTCCAATCCCAATCCCAATCCCAATTCCAATTCCAATTTGATTCCCCAGTTCCCCAATCCCCACAATGTCTGTGCGGGGGACGGCAATGTAAACATACGACCCCTATCCATCCAAAACATCAGCCCCCCGTCGGTGTCCTCTTGTCACAATTTCGCAAATGCTATGGCAGTTATGGCAATTTCACTCCCATATCACGGGCTGACTGCATCCAGTAGCTCTGGCTGATCATTGATGCACCTCAGCTGCAAAAGCTGGGGTAGCCACCCACTCCTGTCCTCCCCGACCCTGTCACCCAATCCCCAATCCCCAATCCTCGTCTCCATGCCATGACTCGCGGAAATTTACGGGCTTGAGTCTGAATTGAAGATAGTGCGTGGTGTTGAGGAGTCCTGGGACTTCCTGGAATGCCTGTTGCAAAGGACTAACATCCATGGATGATGGACTCGACCCCAGATACATTCGGACAGAAAACGCCAACCGCGGCGTAGAGTTCCCAAGTGAGGGGTTTCACAGCTAGGGTGTTGGTATTTATTTCGGACCGTTGCATAAAATAAAGTAAGAGACTGTTTCTGATCTGATATTCATTTCATCCCACTGTTATTTCTCTACTCCTGTTTTTCTCAGTCACTATTCTTCAGTCACCGTCGAGTCCTTGCTTCGGTATCGAGGTCCTCGTCCCCTCCCTCTGAAGAAAATACTCGACGACACTACACCCAACGTGCAAGATTACACCAGAAATCATACCGCAATCATATCGCAGCCATGAGTGGCCAATCCACTCCTCCCTCAGCTGTCGCATCTGAGAAGCATGCGAATCCAGTTCATATCGAGCAAATTGCGACCCATGATCGTGTTCCTGGACATGAGAACTACTACGAGAAGGATGGACTTCGTACCTATGGTGATGGGGAAGATCATGATCATGAGCCTCCTGTGCGACCCTTCAGCCTCAAGTTGGAGGAGATGATAGCTAATGGCAGTAGATGTCCTTCAAGAGATTGATGTCCTTGGTCGCAATGGCCTTTATTTGGACTGGCTCGCAGATCCCCGTTTACATCTTTGGTTCGTCTCGCCGCCTTCAAGTCGTTTCTTTGCTAACCCTTGGCAGGCGCAATCCCCCCTTACATCTATGCGGATATTGGCGGAGTTGACCGGTGTGTACAATTACTTTGTGTTTGGGCTCCAGGATCGTGCTAATATTGCTATAGCTGGATTTGGTTTGTTCTGGCCAACCTTCTCGCTCTTGCTGGCGTTTGTCCCTTTGTCGGTTCTCTTTCGGATTTGATGGGTCGCCGATATGTTGCCCTTGTTGGCAGTGCATTAGTTATGCTGGGAATGGTTGTCTGCTCTACTGCCCAGCAGATGAACACCTTCATTGGTAAGCTTACCCAGCATCCAAGTGAATTTGGAAATTTGAATGCATGGATATCTAGGGTTTGGTTGAGTTAGATTCGTCAAGCAATCCGAGTTTCTCAGCCAGCCTTGACATTCAACGCTTTATAATATCTACTCTCGGTCATTGCTAATATATGTGCAGGCGGCATGGTCCTCGCAGGAATTGGTGCCGGGATCTCTGAACTCACAGCTCTGGCCGCAACATCCGAGTTAGCACCAACCTCCAAGCGCGGCAAATACGTCGCCGTCTTAATCTTCACCATTCTTCCCTTCTGCCCCTCTGTCCTATGGGGTCAACTCATTGCATCTCACGCTGGATGGAGGTGGTGTGGTCTGCTTTGTGGTGTCTGGGTCTCCATCGGATTCTTCATGACTGCTATCTTCTACTTCCCTCCACCCAGAGTTAACTCAATAGGGTTGAGCAAAAAGGAAATTTTTGGTCAGATTGATTTCGTTGGTGGGCTCTTGAGTATCTTTGGGATGGTGTTGTTTATGGCTGGGATGCAATGGGGTGGTTATCAGGTAGGTCTCCTTTAATCCGAACTTGGAGATTCAAATATCTTCAAGATACCAGAGGCGGTAACTAATATCTCACAGTACAAATGGAGCAGCGCTCATGTCCTCGCTCCCTTGATTCTTGGGGCTGCTTTCCTTGTCGCCTTCGTCGTCTGGGAAGCCAAATTCGCCCCTCACCCCATGTTCCCCAAGCGTCTTCAACAAGCACCCCGCATTCTTGCCCTGACTCTGATTATTACCTTTATTTCAGGCGCCAACTTCTTCTCCATCATCATGTTCTGGCCTACCCAAGCATTTAACGTCTATGGCCATGATCCCGTTGGTGTAGGAATTAGAGGTATTCCCGTTGGATTCTCGATTCTAGCTGGTGCTGTTATCGTGCTCTGGTGTTTATCGGTCTTCAGGGGACGAAACAAGGAGTTAATGATTATCTCTTCCATCCTCATGACAGCCGGTACGTTCCCTTTCCCATCATACATACCTCTCCCCTAAACACAAACTAACCCCCTTCACAGGCTGCGGCGCCCTCGCCTGCGCCACGCGCTTCAACCTGCACCAACTCTGGGGCATCCTCGTCCTTGCCGGGCTCGGCATTGGCGGCATCGTCGTCCCGGCCTCCATCATCACAACCATCATCTGCCCCGACGACCTTATTGCAACCGTCACCGCCCTGACCCTCTCCATCCGTGTGATCGGTGGATCTGTCGGCTACTGCGTTTACTACAACGTTTTCATCAACAAGTTCATCCCCAACGCCATCCACTACATTGGAGGAACAATGGAACTGAAACTCGGGATTACGAACGCTACCTATATCGGCGCTGCTATCGGGTATACCGGTTCTAGTTTGTTGCCGCTGTTGAGGACGATTCCCGGGTTGGAGTCAGATGCGGCATATGATGCGGTGGTGTTGGCGGGCCAGATTGCGTATGCGGAGAGCTACAAGTATGTGTATTATACGAGTATTGCGTTTGGAGGTATCAGTATTATTGCGGCGGCTTTCTTGGGGGATATTGGGAAGTACATGGATGATCATGTGGCTGTTGTTATGCACTGATTCTATCTTTCTATTTTCTGGTCGGGGAGCGCTGCTACTTGGTTTGAGGAGCGGGTCTCGAGGGAATGCCTGTGATGGAGGAAGGGGACTTAAGGTGATAACCAGTTAGCCTAGCCTTATTATCTGAGCTTAAATATGGCAGATAGCCTGGCTTTGCTGGATCACGATGAATAAATTAAATTGACGATTGAAAATACCTACTTTTCCTCGCTGCACTGTTTATTGCCGATCGCCCTTTGGCTATCCATCTCCATTCCCTCACCCAAATTCATCAACCCCACAAGTCAGAACAAGCATTGCTGGGCTATCGATCCGTCCCATCTCAACCCTACCGGTACGTTGGTACCCTCTCAGCCCAACACCTCGGCGCCATTCGCCCCCAAATCCCATGAAAACCATTTCCCCTCCCGATCCGAGGTACACAACTGATTTCGTGCCGCAGCGTGGCTTGCATGTCTTGGCTCGAGTAATATGCAGCCCTCGGTGATCGTGGCTGGATTTGGACGAGGAGCTGCGGTTGGACTTGTGATGCAGTCGTGGTGAGGTGGTGGTAGCACGGAGTGAAGACTGCCTCGGTTTGGAGTGCGATTTGTTTGGCATGAGGATGGAATGGGATGGGATGAGATGGGATCGAATATGCAAATGCAGTTGTAACGGCGAGGCGTATCGGGTTGATTGGATCGGGAATCGTGAGGTCTGGGCCCCAGGCCGGAGGGAATTTTTGTGAGGGTGTGGAATGGGTGGGAAGTCGTGCGGATGTTGAGAGGGATGTACTGGTTAGGTTGTGGAGGGGGAGTCTTTGATTGTAAATCTTGAAGGGGACCTTGATATCAAAAAGATGGGTTTATTACTAAATGTTGGAAAGCTCCTATTTTCAAACAAACCAGATAGTTCATTTGCATTCCAGATTACTTTGCGGCTGTCTAGAAACTCTCGTTCCTAGAAACAATAATTGCCCGATTAGAGTACACTTCGCGCAAGTAACTCACTCCCAACCTCACTTTTGTAGGTTCCTATTGTATCACACCTTGGCATCAGCATCACTGTACACAGGTATCACGAGCACTATAATATGCAAATATCGTTGCGAGAACGTCTCATTTTGATTGTTTCTTTCCATTCATTTTCAAGCCGTAGTAAGCACAAGAGCCCGGGATAGTCTCTCTTCTCTCGCAGTAACCAAAGGCTGCTACCCCGCAGTAAATGCCTCAAAGGGAAAAAACCCAACACAGCTGAGCTAAAATGAGAGCTTCCAACTGTGCCCAGTCTTCTTCTTTTGGGAAGTATGATCGGACTAAAGACCATCCAACATCTCAAGCGGAAGATGGGCACTGAATATAGTTTAGTTACCCCCCTCAACTTCCCTGTTCTTGCTGGAATCCTTGATATTGCTCTTCTTGTTATTTTGTGGTTCTTTGCCTGCCAAATTCAAACGCTTAGTAGTGTTTCTTGAAGTACCCTTGGAAGTGCCTCACCCCCGGTTCCCACATTTGCTACTGGGGAGTGCTGATAAATCTGACAAGCAAGTCTGACACGAAGGCGTTGCTGACCTCGCTTCCACTACTTGACACAGAGCTTGTCAGCCTTGATTAGAGTGGACAATGGCTCGATGTCGCCGCGCTCCCGCGTCCGTTTTTGTGTAATTGTGGACGCCCAGAAGTTGAGAAACCGGCAGATAACTACCAATTTGGAAGAAGCAAATGCTTCAGGGCCTTTGGCTAAGACAACTTGGTCTCTTGGCTCGGTCCAGACCGAGATGGTTTCTTGGTCTTTGTTGATATTGATGACAAGCGAGACTCTAAAATTCTCCGCTACGGGCCACTCGACCTTCAAGAAACTCTCCGACCAAGGCAGTACGAGTGTTTCTCCTCCTTTGATCGCAGAGACCGAAGCCAAGTTTTCAACTAGGCCGTTGGCATAAGGCCTAGCTCTAGGTTGCAACTGCTCTCCCGAAACTTGACCACGCTTTGCTTGAGCTCACTTCATCTTTCCACCTCGCTCCAGAAATTCCCATCGCAAGTGAAACTGCTAATCTTCGACACTGCCTATTTAGCACGATTCAGTCTTGCAAATCCCAGTCTAGCGCACATATTCAATCCAACCGATAACCTGCAGTGTGGACAACTTGAATGGAGTACGAAATATAATGACCTTCTTAGAGAAGAGCTCGGCGTACAGGCCTACTTCAGCAACATGAATATAAATATTCCTTCCAGGACAACTCGTAGTTCTCCATTTTCGCGATTTGTTTGTGGTTGTTAGCAAGTTGATGAGTTGAGAGTTTTGAGGTCATATTTATTCGAGATTCGGTAGCCGAGACTCTCATTTTTTTTTGGGGCGACCAGGTGAATTAGGGGTTATAGACAGGCTAAAAAGTGGCAAGTTATTACTAGTGAGGTAAAACAGTCCTGTTCTCCTATCCCTCGCTTGGCAGCCCCTTTTCAACATCGGCCAAGGTCAACAAAACGCCTGGGGAAAAAGGAAAAATAACAAAACCAGTTTTCGGGTGGCAATTGCAAATAGAAAATTAAAAAAAACCAGAGACGAAGAGCAAATGTTGCCCCGGATGGGCCGGATGGGGCTACGCCCTTATCGATCCGTTTCGTTTCGAGTTATCGTAATTTTGTCGTGTCGCGCGCCGGTTTGTTGACCAATTTCACTCCTCCTCTTAACAGATCTTTGACCTGACGGCTGGACCATTTAGACGACGCCGGACCTGTATACTCCGGTATATATATGACTTAGCGCGTCGACGCGTTCTGGGGATCGAAAGCGGAGCTACGCAAACTCGGTTCGTGTTTTAAATCGCTATTTATTCATTCAGCTTTAGTGTGATTATATCTCCCAGATTGGAAAGCAAGTATGGTTCTCGTAACTTGAATTTTATTCTGAGAAGTACCTAGCCTCATTTCCTCCTCATCGGCCCATCGTTCTCTTCAGCTTCCTACGTAGATACAGAAGAGACTTTTACTTATAATCACCTGCCATCCCTCTTCTTAGTCCCCACCCCAGACTCATTCTTAGCTTTTCCACGACTGCCAATTTCATCTACTATAAACCTGTGCTGGCTCCTCGCTTTTTAACTTATTAGTAAATATATGGTCACTTCCTCCGTTGATTCTGGCGGGGTACTCATTTGATTTAAAGACTTCTTGCGTTGCTACATCCTCTCACACCAGCCACTCCTCGGCGGGCATATATAGCCCTCCCCCCCCAGCCATCAAATCGCCTGCTTCTGCTTTCGGGATATAGCTACAAGCAACGAGTTCCGTTCTCCAGTGGGCTTGTTAATATCGACTCCCTGATCATTAGAGAAGGAAGTGAAACTGAACGCTAAAATGAAAACTTCCATAGTATGTACTGTACCCTGGATATCCTCAGCCTGAAGCCACTGTTACTAGAGGGAAAAGATGGAGATCCATCTCAAAGGCAGCAAGTTCCTCAAGCTGCTGCTCGTTAGGAAAATATGTGGGACTAGTCAATGGTTATTTGAGACTGGGTGCATATATCCATGCCACTGGTCTGATGAGCGTGGTAATTAAGTCACGAAGGATATAGCGCGAGCTGCTGTTGCGTCTCGCGGTTAGATTGTCTAGCATGTCACATTCTTTGGGGGAAAACGTTGAGATAGGCTGCCTTCCGAATCAAAGAGCTTGGTCTATAGCTTGCTTCTACGCAGAGTTCGTTCGACCCAAAGAATAGCGGTGTGGGGTCTCCATGGTGCCGGGAGGTGGTTGCCTTCTCTGACAATGCTAGATGAATGCTCCGACAATCTCGAGCTTAGTCCAACGGACTATATTTCTTATAAAGCCGTTTCTGATGAAAGTAGGAAAACTCAAGCCTTTTGCAAAGAAAGGGCATTTGTAAGATCTTACATATATTAGAGCTAAGGAGCCTTACTTCGTTAGCTAATATTTATCATTAATAACCATATACTTATTATTTAAAACTTTAATTAATTATAATTAGTTTACGTGGTAATCTCCCTTCCCTTTTTATTTTTATTACTATCAAAAGGCAAATAAGGAAAAACGTGCTACTACTAGTTATAGACGATACAAGTAAGAAAAAAGCATTTTAGCAGCTTAAACAGTCTTGCTTTTGTTTTTTTATGAGAGTTTAGCCCTTAAATAGTTACTGCCTGCGCTGACTAATAAGTAACGGACGAAGAGATACAAAATAATTATAAATAACTTGATTTAATCGGGCAGTTTGAAAAGGGCTGACTATTACGGCGCCTAGTCGACTCACCCATTGGCAGTTGCGACCCGTTTCGGCCTTGCCGCCTGCCTGCTCGAACATTTCGTTGCCAACCTCCTGAACTCTCAATCTTCACATACTATCCAAGTTCCTTTGACAAAACATCACATCTACAAACCTCCTTGAAGTTCTCTCGACGAGTCTCTACGATGGAAGGAGATACGCCAGCCCGTGCCAGTGGCAAGCGCAAAGCTGCGGCCGCTTACCCACGCGCGAGCACCACGACCAGTCGACATCGATTGCGACGGGTAACGATCGTAAGCGACTCCATTTAGGCTGTCAAGGTGAGTCTTCCACTCGAAATTCATGAGAAAGACTATGCTGATTAGCTGAAGGTGATCCAGTGACTGCCACTTCTACCCACTCTCGCTTGGCACTTCCAGACGAAATCGACCATGCTGATGATAATCCCGAGCACGCAAACGAGGATGACGAGGATGCAAATAATGAGGGTGATGATGAGGATGAGGATGAAGATGGTGAGGATGACGAGGATGAGGATGACCAGGATGGTTCTCAAAATTCAGATGAAGGTGAAGACGGAGAAGAAAGTGATGAAATGGACGACTTGCGTGATGATATTTTCGGTATATATTCGGACGAAGACGAAGATGACGAAGAGATGGGTCCACCGGGACTCGAGGTTGAGGAGCAAGAAATTTTCATCGGAGAATCCCACAAGACCAAAGTTCTTTTCAAAATCTACCTGCAAGAGGATGATGACGAGTTTGAAGATTGGATGCAAACGATACACTATCCAGTGCTCCATAATCACGTTGATAATAGTACCAGGTGCCTTGTTCCTTCACCATGCCAATAGTACATGTCCTAACAAGCAAGATTCGACTATGATCCTATATCTATGCAATTATCGGTTCGCATGCCAACACCGGTCCACGATTTGTTTACTGCTTCTGTCGCAGACGTGATCCGTACCAAGTGCCATCCAATCGTATAGCGACTTTTGCCACAATTTCGAACGAATAGCACGCAATGCAGAAACTGAAGCTGATTTCAGCAAAGCCCTTGACGACCATCGCAAGACCCAGTTGCATTACTGGAGAACGTGGAAAAGATGAGATACTTAACGTAGGAATCATGGTCATATGCCACTTTGCGAGGCCGTTTTGCTTCGCTCATTTCTTCGATGCCTTTGAGGCCGCCTTTGCCAAGTGGTGAACGTCCCCTTTTTTCGCCATTGAACGTTCATCTAGTCAATTTGCGCTTGATTTGCTCTTTCCGTGCGTTCTCTACGATGGATTGCAACGCTTAGCGGCGTCCAGCAGATAGCATAGCTCAATGACAACAATCATTTTACTCCCTATTACCTACCAGTCACTGGAATCTTCGAACTGAAATTGGTACAGCTTGGGATATGAGAGCTACCCTTTGGCACAATTTGCAGATGTGACTCAGTTGAACATTCTCAAGAATCTAACTGAACCATACTGATATGTCCCCCACCAATGAAGTCCCCGGTGACGAACTGAGCGAACCCACCCGTCACAGTAACAAGCAACTCCTTTCCCTCCTTTCCCTTCGCCCAAACCATAGCAGTCGAAGCCAGCAACTGCCCCGCCAGCAGTAGCTCTTCCGTCGTATTCTTGGCACCACTTTTTACGAAACCAAGTGCGTCGTTTGCCTGGGCCGCAATCCACAAATCGCCGTTGAAGTCATTCACGACAAAGTCATCAACAGCTCCTGTTGCCACAATCTCTGGCGTCCCAGTGAGTAACGACTCTTTGCCTGATGCTTGAATCTTGGCAATGAGGCCTTGGTTCGTGTTGCTGAAGTATAGATAGCCTCTAGATAACTTGAGCCCGTTTACGCCGAAAAGGACGGGAGCCATTGCTGCCACCGGCTTGAGCAACGGATGGTCGAAGTAGATGGTCAACTTCAATGTCGAGGTGTCGAATTTGAAGATAAGGCCAGCGCGTGTGTCTGCAATCAAGACGTATGGCGAACCCGTGACACTGATCATGCCATTGGCTTGTGAGACTTGATCCAGCTTCGCGAGGGGTTTGATGACAGGTTTGTCATCTCTATCAAACGAGAGGTGGTGAATGACATAAGTATCTGGGAGCGGCGCAAAGACCGAGAAGTTGAAAAAGCCCGTGACGAGAAAGTAGGAATCAGGTATCAGCGAGGAGGCAGCGATACTGGAAATGCCGTGCGCGTCGGGGAAGGTGTAGATGAGCTTTGGAATAGCGTCTTTGACCGGCTCAACAGAGTATAGACGTGGGAAGGTATAGACAACCGCAAGAGCGGTCCCGCAGGGACGAAGGACGAGATTTTCAATCTCAGAGCCGTGGGGAAAGTCTTTCGTCGAGGAGACGGTGATCGCATTGGCGGTTGCCAGGAGAAGCGTAAAAAAAAAGGGGGTGAGTTTTGGAAACATGACGAATTGGGGGCCAAGAATCACGTTCTTGAGAATGGAGTGAAGTGTTCAGGATATAAGGCTGGAGAAGCATACCCTTTATATCGACGGACTGTCCGTTTGTAAAGCACGATCCACGGGGACGAAGCACCGCACTGCACTTGGCAACCCATGTCTTTGCCGTACGAAAATCGCCAGCAATGAACACGATTGTTCGTCGGGAAAACATACGAATACGGCTGTTTTGGCTTGTGCTTACGCAAATACATGTTGGCCCTATATGGCTCCACTGCTGATTGTGAAGATGCGGATTCATGGTTACGGCGGAATTGTCTCTGGCGCTTTGTAAGGTCAGCTCCAATTGTTCCAGCCGCCTGCTCGAGCGGCGATTACTCGGCGTTTTATCGTATCCCGTCCAATCAACAACCTAGCAACCTAGCAACCTAGCAACCTAGTTGGTGGGTAAATGAGCGCTGTTTCCTCTTAGATTGCAGATTGGGTTAGCGCGGGCCGCACAAATCTGTACGCAAAACACGAATACTTGAACGACATAACCAACGCGAAGGATACCAGAGGAAGGACTGAGGCGTGGACGAGTTCGCGATGCATGACGCACGGAACGTGGGCGTTATCGGGCATGATGCATGTGTGAATTGCCTCTTTCTAACACGTGACAGAACTGGAACGCATGGTGCCGTATGTCTAGTCTACTTCGTACAGGGCCGAAATAACCTGCACTACGCCACAACATCCCTACAGCTCTGTGCCTCTGGAAGGTTCCATTTTACGTCATTCCACCCAATGAGCTTAAAATGCTCAGAACGCTGCTTTTAAACTCGTTTTTGGTCAATTCAACATGAACGGAACACAGGAGAATTTCGCAAAAACGTCCCTCGCTGGACTTCAAGAGCAATGGGCTGCTGGCCAATTGAATAGTTGTATCCAATGATGGCGGCAATTGTAACATTGTCTGTTGAAGTTGCTGAGGCATAGTCCTGGCTCGCATAGCAAGAAGCCAAAGAAGAAAGAGAGGAAGGCAGTAAGCTGAACAGACAACCGCTAATAATCGGTCCATTCGATAATTTCGCTCCGCTCATTATCGGCGGAAGCAAGTGAGTTAAGGAAGCAAGTGAGTTAAGGAAGCAAGTGAGTTAAGGAAGCAAGTGAGTTAAGGAAGCAAGTGAGTTAGACGAGCCAGGAAGGCTAATACGTTAGCGTACCACCAAAAAATATATATAAACTTAACAGTAAATACTTCTTGAACTGTGACCACCCTATACATAGCTACTCACTCTGACTCTTTGTCACAATAACTAAACCTACGGCTACTGCCATTTTAATAGCGCGCGCAATTAAGAGTACCAAAATCGATAAAGCTATTCGCTAGATTAAAGAAGAGGGACCGGAACTGCTAGCTTATAAGCAAGCAGCGATATATGCAATTGCTAGAAGGATATTTAGATGCGAAGCAATGTTACACTTTAGTTCCCACCTTCGCGTAACCATATACAATCACGTGATGTTCAGCCTCATAGGATGTCTAGCCTTATGGGCGGTTTAGCCTCACGATGCACTTTCAGCCTTATAAGCTATGGCCAACCCCATAAGACCTGAGTACCTTAACACTTTTATATAAACTAGTACTACTGCGCGCTAGCTAGATACGAGGAGGATAAAAGAGCGAGGATAGCCTTAAGCTCCCTTCTTCTTCTTCTTCTTCTTTAGCTTTAAATCTTAGTCTTATAATCAACTTTATAATAGCTTTAAAGCCGCTATCTAGACGATTGTAATATAATTTAAAGCTTAGTGTTACGAAGTAACAATTGCACGTGTCAACTAGGAGCCTGAGGCTTACTTACTAATAGGTAAGGCAGAGAACTCTTAGTAGTGACTTGGGAGAAGTCACGTGATAAGGATAGGCAACTAAGCGTAATCGCTTAGTAGCTAATTATAGAAGGGCTACTAGGGACCGCGAGGGTCTAGGACCGCTAAGGGTCTAGGACTACTAAGGTCTAGCTAGGTCTAAAGCAGGAAGGTTCTATATAAGCTAGATAATTTCCTTACTTAGATAAGAGCTTTATACTTAACTTAAATTAATTATCTTAACCTATAATCGGTAGCCTTTAATAAGCAATAAAGCTACTTTCTCTTATATATAATTACTTATATCTATTACTTATACTAACTAACCCTATAAAGTCGATTCGTTATACTTTAAGCACTAATACCTTTAGGTACTACTTATAAGTTTAATTACTATATCTTAACTTAGTCTTAGTTAAAAGAACTTAATACTTTAGCAGATAATTCTAGGCTAGGGGCTTAAGGTCCACGAGCCGGATACTTATAACGGAATATATAGCTAGCTTCGATTATACTTAATATAGTGCATAGTATATATCGAGTTTAATAAAGATAAGTTTAAAGCTAAATTAAAGGAAGTATTATAATATACTATATATCTTAAAGGAGTAGCCTTTAATTAAATCGAAAAGGCTTAGGATAATTACCTTTTATATAAAGGAAAGACTAATAAGTAAGATAAGTCTACTAAGGAGATTTTCCAGGGTCTTAATGCGTTTAAGAAGAAGATTACTAAGGTATTTAGAGGCATAGATAAAGAGAACGTTATAGAGAGAAATATTTAAAGTCTTCGCTAGATAAGCGCGGTATTTATATACTCTATAGAGTTTTAATAGTATATAGGAAGGATAAACTAAGACGATAATGCATTTATAAGTTAGTTCTATTAAAGTTTTAAGGATAAGATTAAGGATAAACTAGCCTAATATAAACGCAAGCTTAATAACCTTTAAGAACTTATAGAAATCGCTATCTACTTAGATAACTAGTTTTATAAAAGACGACTTAAGAAGCGTAGGCAATATTTAGGGCAACTAGGGAAGATAAGATATAATAAATATTCTAATTAGAAAAGTTATTAGCTTTAGCTTATAAAGTTAAACGCTACGACTTAATAGCAACGAAAAAAACTATCTAAGGAAGTTATAGATAAGTAATAGCGAGAGAAACTCTATTTCGAGTATAAATTGCCTAGGTATATAGCTAGTAGCTACTAAGATAAGAGACTAAGCGCTAAGGGATATTACTAGGGGAAAAAATAGGTTAACGCTATAGAATGCAAGGAGTTATATTCTATATCTACTTGCTATAGCTTAAAGCAAATTAAGGAAGTTATAAACCCCGATTAAAAGCGATATGCAAGGTTTAAAGATAAAGGTCTTAGATAAGCAATAGATTAAACCCTAGAATAGGAACTTATAAGAAAGCGATAGTTAGAGTATTAAATATAGTATAGCTAAAGAGCTATATTAGCATAACTGCTTGCTAAAGAATGTTATTTCTTACTACTTTATAATTAAGCTTTTAAAGAAGGACCTAAGGCAATTAAGGAATTAATAAGCAAAGCCCTAGGACTAGAATAAATAGAATAAGTTATAGATTAGATTAATAATATTAATAAAGCAATCGCAAAAAGCGTAACTAGATCTATTTTTAAAGTTAATAAAGCAATTTAAGATAAGTAAAAGGAAAACGAGTTAAAGATAAAATAAGAGTTTCTAGCCTCTAGTAATATAGCAGATAAGGGTTCTATAGATTAGCAAATTAAGAACTTACTTATACTTAAATTATTATTCTAGATTAGCGAGATTTAGCATATAGTTTAGTAAGAACTTTAGAAAAGAAGGATATACTTAATTTAAAACCGATAATAGATAAATAAGGTAATAAGAGCAATATATAATAAGTAGACGGCAAGTTATAGTCTTTAATATAAGGAATACTATAAGGTTATATATCGGGATATTCGGCGCATTAGACTATAATAAGTAGATTAGAATAGCGTAAAACTCTATATTATCCACGAAGAAACGCTTATAATATTACTAGAGACTAAGGCACTTAAAGTTAAGGAGACTTAGGAACTATAACGAGAAATAGAGATATATTAATAGTAAAAGAATTATAATTACGCTTACTAGCTATATTAAAAACGATACTTAGTAGAGTTTAGTATCGATTTAGTTAAGGGTTAACTTTATTAAGTTATTAAGACTAGCAAGGGAACTTAGGGCTAAATAAATATTATTTTAAGTTAAAGATATTAGGATTTATAGTTAAAAGAGCTATATATAACTTAGGCAAGCTTAGGACTATAGCACTTAACTATAATAGTTTAAATTAATAGATAGAATATCTATGCTATAGTAAATTTAGGAGCTAGTAGGAACTTTATCGCAAAGCGAAGAGTAGACTTACTTAGACTTAAGACCGAGTTAAAGGAAGTACTTTATTAATTAGTAATAGTTAATAGCAAGAATATTAATTATAATAGAATTATTGCTTATAAGATAGAAGAAGTAGAAATGCAAGTAAAAGACTATTATATTAAAAGGATTAAGTTTAACTTAGCGCTTATTAGTTTGCACTTACTTATCCTAAGATTAGGATAGCTTAAATAATATAACCTAAGCATAGATTAGCGAGTTAAAGAGATAATATTCGATAGCTATAATTATAAAGATAATATACCCGCTATAACGCGAAAGGACCTAAAAGAGGTATTAGCTACTTTTATAGAGTTAGGATATTATTAATAGATAAAGGGTTTATTAATAAAGAAAAAACTACTATTAGCATATAATAAGTTTATAGATATATTTAAGAAGAAAACAAAGCTCAACGCTTTACTACTATATACTAAGTAAGACTATGCTATAGAACTAGAATTAGGTAATACGCTGCTATTTAGAGGAATTTATAATACTTCCAAGGAAGACTTAAGGACGCTTAAAGAGTATATTAATACTAGTTTAGCAAAAGGATAAATTAGAGAATCCAAGTCTTAAGCAGCAAGCCTAGTACTATTTATACTAAAGAAAGACGGATTACTTAAAAGACTTTATATAGATTACTATCAACTTAACAATATAACGATTAAAGACTAGTATTCGATACTATTACTAGAAGAAATACGCGATAAGTTATAAGGAGCTAAGATCTTTATATAATTAGATATTAAGGATATATATCCTTATATTAGGATTAAAGAAAGAGACAAATAAAAGATAGCGTTTAAGACTTAGTATAAGTTATACGAATACCTAGTTATGCTATTTAGTCTATATAATGCACTAGTAACATTTTAGCAATAGATATAGAATATCTTTAAAGAATAGTTAAATATAGACTGCATTATATATCTTAACAATATTCTTATCTTCTTAGAGAATAAGAAGAAATACTAAAAGAGTATACAAGCTATACTTTAAGTATTAAAGATAGCAAGTATAGCACTTAAACTAGAGAAATATTACTTCTTCGTAGATAGGGTTATCTTTCTAGGGTTTATAATAACCCTAGATAGAGTAGAAATAGACCCGGGGAAGGTATAAGTAGTAATAAAGTAGAAATCGCTAATATTAGTTAAAGAATTGCAATCTTTCCTAGGATTTGCAAATTTCTATTAATGATTTATTAAAGGATATAGCGGTATTATAGCGCTATTTATAATACTTATAAAGAAAGAAGTTTAGTTTAAATAGATATAGCAAGCTAAGCACGCTTTTTAGGATTTAAAGAAAGCGTTCGCTTGCAAGCTAATACTAAGGTTATTTAACCTAAGAAAGAATATCCTTATAGAAACGGATTTATTAAACTATGCAATTAGCGCAGTACTTAGCTAGAAGGGCAAGACTAGCA